>JAJJHQ010004318.1:1831590-2020284 GCA_021223825.1 Drosophila ironensis | reverse complement strand
GAAATGTTTATTATTTCTTAAAAATGGTCTTTCACTTGTAATATTAATCGAGTTTTACATAAAAACTATTTTTGAAAGTGCAAATGGGCAAGCCTACATTTATCAAAGTTTTTAATTGGTCTTATGCTTACGTCTCCGCTTACACTTCCCGTCGATTGTTTTCGACTCTCCTTGAAGGACTTTTCCGCCCCCTGTCTTCGGATCCCAAACATCCTTTTTTAATTATGGAGCTCCGTTACAGTTGGCATTCGTTTCAATTGTTTCACATTCAATATTTTCGTCCAAAAGCGATGAGACAAGGGCAAATACAAAAACGAACACGAAAATTTAATTAATTGTTATGCGGCAAAACTTTCGCTTTCTTCGACTTTCGAATTGTTAGCCGCCACCATCTTCTCTCCGCATTCCTGCTCGGGCATTGTTTATTTTGTTTTTAATTGGGGTTACCTGCCCACTTCCATTTGACTAAAAGTTGTTAATTGAGGGCTTGTTCTTGGTAAGAAAAACAAACGAAAAGCAGTTAAGTAAAGACTTTTTTGTTCCAGCCAAAGCTGTAAACTTCAACAGACAATCCATGTTCGATTACCGGTTGAATTTAGCCGAAAAGCTCTTTTTGGGCCAGGCTCGATGCTGCGGCTAAAAGAAATTTTGCATTTGCAGGACTAAGTAAGGCTCTCTAATTATAGTGATTCCAATGGCAAAAGCCAACAGACAGGCCAGCCAAACCAATTAAATCCACAAGCACTCACTTTCAATCCAACAGCCCCAATATCCATTTGATAGATGGACAATAATTGCATTTTATTTGGGGGCCACATCGGATAATATTTGACTGGCGCAGTGACAGCCGGCAATGCAGTTGAGGTCATCCCATTAACTTGCAGCTCTCTCGTTACGGATTTGACTTGCATAGTGTTTGGAGTTCCTCCCCCCGACCCGCCTCCGTTTCCCTGTATCCCAGTGTCCCCACATTGCCCATCCATCAGACGAAGGACAAATATGGATGGTGGAGTCTCTAAGCCAAAGCCTTAGCCAAATCCGGGCTAATCCTGTTACGGCAACCGTATCAACGCCTATCATCGATGGCCACTAAAGTGGAGCAGGCCACGCCCTTTCACACACACACACACGCATCCACATCATGCGCCCCCCATTTGGTGCAGTTTATTTTGCCGGCAGTGGCTGACATATATCAACATGGAGCCGCCGTTGCAGCCGCTCCACCTGCATCAGCATATTCAATAAGCGGTACACCGGCCACACGGCGTATGCGCAACTCGGTGCCGCATAAGCGCACATCAAGTGTTTGCCTGCAGGCACCTCCTGCCAATCCAGCCTGTTGTGGCATCCACCGCCCCACTGGCAGCCACTGACGTTGCCCCAGCGCTGTGCGTGCTGCGTTCAAGTGACCATAAAGCAAATGAGAGCTGGCTATGCAGGTCGCCTCTGCAGGTGCACTTCCAGAAACTTGGGACTCTCTGCTGGGTTACAACTTGGGATGAAATCCATTATACTACCCTTATGAAATTCAAATGGTTTCAAGAGATTGTCGTTACTCGTGTTCACATGAATACAAAACGTTAGGACAAGTAATCTATACCTACAGGAGCCCATCCAATATCATGCACACTTTAATCGCTCCCAACAAATTCTTTCAATTCACTGAACTTTGGAAATTACATTTACTATAGCCGAAGTTATGTGGCCGTTTAGTCGTCCCAGAACCAATTTAATAATTTATGTTTTGTACCTTTTAATAACATTTTTCTGGCAGTGACCGCACCCACTCAGGCGATTATGTAATATGCAAATTGAAAGATTAAGCGGTAGGCATAAAGATTCCACAGCGAGACAACGGGGGACACCCCGGGGCGATTGGAGGCGGATACTTGGCTCCTTTGAAGGATGATTTCCCCTTTGATCGCTGGGGGAGGGCTTAAACAAATTGATTGGCCTACCTTGGCTTCAGTCTCGGGGCAAGGCCGACAGCCCCCGAAAATCCCAGTTAGTTGTACTCGTCACTCAGCCAGACTGACGTCACCGGCAGGATATCGAGGGGGTCTGCTATGTATCTCCCGTAAGGAAAAGAGGTCCCTGGCCAGCCCCTTCGGTGTTTGGTCCTTGTTGTCTAGTTGCTTGTCGGCTGTCACTCTGGCCAAAACGGGGTTGGGGTGCTCGGATTTGGTCCTTTTATTAGCCCAGCTCACATAGAAATGCGAGCTTCATTTATTGCCACGACGAGTACACCAATTTTCCATTAAAATTTCACCCGGCCGCTGTACGCTGTACGCTGTTCGTACGGGTATGCGTGTGTCTGTGACAATTGCATTTGCGCATTTCCATTTCCGTTTCCGCTCTTGACTGTCGCTGGCGTTTTCTTTTTGCCACTTGCTAGCTGCTTTTGGCAGCCACCGCAACGGCCTTGGCCGCAGCCACCCACCCACTTCTTTGAGACAGGCTATCCAGCCCCTTAACTTCAACCCTTCCCCATCATCCTGCCACCCGAGTGCCATAAATTGCCAGATGCATTCATTCATATCTTGGGCTGCTGATGCTGCTGCTGGTGCTGCTGCAGCGGCGGCTTCCTGCGTCCCAAAACATGCATCATCGTCAGCGGCATCGTCGCCTTGAATTATGCGCCAATAAATTTGTTTGTGAGATTCCACCTAAATCGGATTTCCGCTCCCCACCCAAATCAAATATATATTTAATTATTCTGTAGCAAAAACCCGATGAAACTCCCGTGGCTCTGGCTGTGGCTGTGGCTGTCTGCAGTCGCCTCTGAACTGAACATTAAATTAGCAAGCCAGCCGAGAGTGCAACTGCAGGCGGATCCAACAGTGCGTATGATTAACACTAAATGCGTTCCCTGTCAAAGTGCATAATTCCCATTTGCTGTGCAATAGAACCAGATGGAAGCACAGCCAGGGCGAGGAAGTGGGCGTGCAGTGTTTACGGCCAGGCACATAATTTCGCTTATTTTTGCAATTAGCTGGAAAATTGATGCTGCAAAATCAGAGTTCATTTGGAGAGCGAGGGCAGATCAGCAACAAAAATGAAAGAAATTTTAAATAAGATAGGTATTAAAGCCATTTTGCTCTCCTGCTTCTCGTCATATCAATTTATTTTCCATATCAATCAGCATTTTTAACACCCGGCAGCCCATAAACCAACGGGTTATAACCATAACAGATTTTATACGCTGTCACATGATAAACTGCGCTCGAAATTATGTTTATTAAACATTGAAAAATGCATAGCAAATCTTCTATGCATAAGTGTCACTTAACGTCTTCCCTTCCCGCCTTGGCGCTGCTCCTGCTGGCAGGATTTTTATGAGGCCACGTTACTCGGCCGGGCCAGGAGCAGAGGCATCCGCGCTCCGAAACTACTAAAGCAACCCGCGTGAAAGTTATAACTTGGCATTAAATGCGCAAAACCAAGCGAGGATATCGCGGCAACATGGACGCCCAAACGCGCTAACACTCGCGGGCGCTCACACATGTGTGCCAATAAAATGCAGTTGACTGCAGCGGCGCTGTGTGAACGGGGGTTGGGGAGCGGGAACGGGACGGGGAAGGGGGCCAGGACCTGTGAAGATGCTGCTCTCCTCCTGAAAATGGAACAATAACAACAGCAGCAACAGCAATAAGGTGGCGGGGGCAATGTGTTGCACATTTCGGTGGCAAAGTTGCACAAATGTGTGAAAATTGTACAACACAAACAAGCGAAAAGGGCGAGGGGGGGGAGGGACGAAGGCAAAGGAAACAGGACCCCGGAGTCGAGGGCCTGCAACCGGTTCCGGTGGCGGTGGCGAAACTTGCAGGACGAGTGTAAAATGCAATTGAAAAATGCCACAGTTTTGCATAAATCAGCAGGAAAGCGCCGAAAATGGCGCACAAACAAGCAGCAAGCAGCAACAGCATCCAGGATCCAGTATCCAGGATCCTGGCTCCAGAACACGCTTCTACGGCAACACAATGGCACCGTCGGAGCAGGCGGGTTTCAAGGGGGTGGAGGGCCTGCAAACATGGCCGCAGGCAAGACCGTAAACATGGCCAACATGTCGGCGCTGGGAAAATGTGGGGAAAAACTGGGGAGAGAAAACGGAAAAGCACAGCCCGCCGCAGATATAATTTACTGATAATGCTATTGCTGTTCGAGCATCGCAGGCGCCACCTGCTGCAGCATCCTGCCACATCAGCTGCCCTATTTGCTGTTTCGTTTTTTTGGGTATTCCCGCTGTAATACACCGCACCCCTCATAAGCCATCCTCTAATTTTTTGTCCCTGTTGGCTGTTGCACGGCTGGCTAAGCAAACGACTTCCTAGAGCCGAAAAGCGCTGAAATGCGCAGAAAAAATTGAGCAATAACAATTACGCGAACCACAACGAAGGTTAAATGCACTGCCACCAAAGGATGCGAGGATATACGATTGCAATTATGACTTTTAGTAAATGCTCAATTAGAGGGATTGTATATTTATAGGAAAATATATAAATTCAACTGTCAAATAATAGCAAACGCAGCAATAACATTTGAAGCCCACATCGGTAGACGCTTTTTTTGTTAACAAACAAAATAAATTGAATACACAATCCGCCAACTCGTTTTTTGTAAAAAAAAAAAAAACCCTTCAAAAGTCTGCGCTAACCATATTTCCTAGCAAATGACCTGCTGCCATCCATACGCACCGAAAGGATATTATATCCCCGATGTTTCGGCAACAAGCAAGCGGAAGAGCAACTGTCAAATATAGCGAACGCAGCGCAAACTGCATAAATATTGCAACGGCATGACTCGGCATCGGCTGGCCACCCTGCGAGTCCTGTCATTCGTCCTGCCCCTGATACTCATCCTCGTCTCACGGACTTGGTCACGCTGCAGTTGACACTTTTTGCCTTTCCATTCCAGCTAGAAGTGGCAGCTAGTCCCGAGTTCGGAGTCCATATTCCGTGGTCCATAGAAAACAGTTCAGTCAGCGAGTCATCCTGTGGCTGCGATGTTTCGCATACAAATTTCAAATGCTTCCGCCGTGCACTCCCAAATTAAAGCCCTCTGACTGCAGCTTAAAGCCTCACGGGACGACTACCTTCAGGCTAGCGTTGCCTGGCCGGCCAAGAAGCAAAGTTTGGAAATTAAACAACAACTGGGAAAATAACAGCAATCGGCACTTACCATTAGCGACAAGGGAAAGGCACGCCAAGGATGTCGGATTGAAAAAGTGCCTTTTGATTTTCGGCGATTCCCTCTTCACACAGCGAAATTGGCTCGAACGTTTTTGCTATTATTTTACCCCAGCGAGTTTCTTTTGTTTGTTTGACAATCGAACAAGTTGGAGAAAGTACGAGTACAGTGGGAAATCGGGAAATTCGGAGCCATGGTTGCGGGTAGGGCAGGTTGTGAAAGCCAATTGAATACATATTTTTAGAAGCTGTAAAAATGTTACGACTCCACGCAACTTTATTAACCCCAAAACGTTGTTCTTTAATTCCTCCTGACTTATGCGCCAAAGGAGCTGCCACCTAAAGAATTTTTCGAAATTATAAATACCTTGGCATTAAGTGCCATTGCCAGAGCCACCACTGTCAGTTGGGCACGACACTTTCCATTCGCTTGGCGTTTTCTTCTCGGCTAATTAACTCAATTGCAGCACCGTCTCCTCTCCGGCTTTGACTCGGTCCCGTTCACCGGATCCGTCTCCGCAATTCTTCATTAGATCCGAGCCAAAGTTTACGATATGCGATTATTTCACTCGAGCGATGCTGCTGCCAGTTGGCTGTCGGATGTCAGATACTTTTCCCTTTCTGCCGGTGAAGTGTTTGTTTTATGGGGGCAAAATACTCGTAATGTACAAGACAAGGCCGCCTTGCCTTGGCTCCTTGGCCGTAATCATTTTGGCCCGAGCGAGCGGGAGTTGTTGCCTGTTGGCTGGCAAGTTTTAAAGGTGAGCTGGGTATTTTTGGTTACCGAGAGCCAGGAGGCGCAAGTTATGACACACGATGTGGAGCAGATAACTATTTTCTGGCCCGGCCTGAACCAACTATAATCTTGGCATTTGGCCCGAGCGACGCACAACATTTTCCTTAGCATCCGCCTTACATACTTCTGCACTTTAGGTGTTTGGTGAGACTGTTGTTATTGTTTAATTTGCACAAAATTCTTGGCCGCTGGGTATGTGTGCTTTTTGGGGGGTTTTAGGGGGCCTGGGGTTGCATTATTTGCATTGAAAATGTTGGCATTGTTTGTTCTAGGAATTCGCATTTCCATTACACTAATTCATCTATTTTATTACACATCCTTGTTGCCTGCTGCTGCTGCTGTTCTGCTGCTGGATTGCAGCTTTAAACCCTTGACTGCAGTAAAATAATTTATGCAGTTCACTGTTTAATTGCACAGCAATGTGGCTGTGGGTGGGCGTGTGTGTGCGGTTATAGTTTCAAAGTTGTTGGTGCGACTGACGCTGGCTTGCATCTCTTCCAGTTGAGTAATAAGATTATTAGTTCCACGCTGAGGCACAAACACAAGCACATTATAAATCTAACCCCAGAACCAGCAACCAGCAACCATCCAACCTAGGCAGCCACCCTCCCATTCATCCACTGCGGACGTCCTTGCTGCAGGACCTCTAAATTAATGCCGATTCTCGGGTCCGCCGCTAGAAATACGAGGCTATAAAGCATGTACCGTACAACATGGAGTTTACTTACTCTATTCAGAATTTACTAACTATTTACTAACTATTCATGGCTAAACTATAGATTAAAATAAAGTTCTCACGCTTGTAGCCTAATAATTGTTTTAGACCTAAAATTTAAATATACAAAATTAGATTTCACACTTGAGATTACAGCCCCAACATGGTGTTTCAGTGTAATCAATGATTCATTCAAATGCCAATTACATGAAGCCAAATCCAAGCCCTGCAGGTTGAGGAAACTTCCACTTGATAAATTCAATTAAATAAATCTCGGAAAATCAAGAGCAACAACGGAGCTGGCGGCTTAATTGTTGAGGCTTAGTGCGCTACTAACATTACAAGCTATTATTTGCTTAAATTAGCTCTATGAGATTCAATGAGATGCGTGGCTTTGCGAAGGGCTTGTTCATTTGTTTAGCTGCTGCTCCAGCAGGCGTTTTGCAATCGATGCTGCAATCGTTTGCACCGCTCCCGAATATCTTGTGGCGTGGGATTAAAAGGTAATTGCAGGGATTCGCCTCCGTCTCGTTTTAAGACCAGCGAGTACTCCATATCCCGTATCTGCACATTGAAGGCTTCGATAGTTTCCCTCAGCTCCTTTCGGCAGCGCTTCAACTTCATTTTGGCAAGATCGAGGCGCTCGGAAAACTCGTGGATTCTCAGGCGAAGCAGTCGCAGCTCTTCGGAACCGTCCTCCTGCTGGTCCCTCAATTGCTCGAGGACCTGGCGAGTGTATGGTTGATTTGCTACTTGGAGCTGCAGCCCAGCCAGTTGCTGCCGCAGTATATTCTTTCTAATCCCCTTCTCGGTTATTTGTTGCTCTAGGTTACGCGTTTCAAAAGCAATTGTATCTAGCTCCTTCTTACAACCTAATACCTCTTCTTCAAGACGTAGTTTTTCTGCTTCAAGCTCTGGAAATTTATCAGCAAAATCCAATTTTTCCAGTTCCAATTCTTTGCCAGTCAATTTTTTTTGCATATCCATCACATCCAGGGGAGAAGCGCAAAATGCGGTCACAAGTTGTAGTCTGTTTGCCTCCCTTTTCGCCGGGTCCAAGCTGAAATTTCGGGCAGCCTCTTCGAAAAATTGCTGCTCGTTGCTATTAGCGAACGCATAACAATGGCCCGGCTCCCGGTGCTCGGCGAAATCCATCAGAAAGTCGAGCACTTCCACGATGTGCTGGCTATCCGGCGCTCGCAGCGAGGATGGACTAACCTGCTTGGGGTATGCCAACTGCTGCAGGGCCGTCATCAAGGGCATCACATAGCCGTCCCTGCTTAGCTGCTGGGGCGGCTTAACCCCGGCGAGGGGCAGCAGGTAGCGGAGCAGACTCACGAGATCTGAGGCGCTGAGTCGACGCAAACGGTTCTCCGTGTTAACCTGCCACCCCTTTTGCGCCTGCTTCCTCAGGTGCGTGGTAATCCTCTGCAGCTTTGGTAGCACGTTCTCCTTCGAACTGCATGGGAATTCCAGTCGACGCTTCGAACCGCAGAAAGCCGGGGACTTTGGATACGAAAATCCGATCGACGGCACTACCAGAGCGCTCGTTGTGATGCAGGCCGCTCGGATGGGGGTCTTTAGTACGTTCTCCTTCGAAGGGTACGGGAATTCCAGTCGACGCTTCGAACCGCAGAAAGCCGGGGACTTGGGATATGAAAATCCAATCGACGGCACTACCAGAGCGCTCGTTGTGATGCACGCCGCTTGGATTGGGGTCTTTATGGGGCCTTGTTTCGGAATTTTCGAAGCCGAAACAGAGCGGCTGGCCATTCGCTCTAGGAGCTCCTTTGTGCGCAGCGGGCGTGGCTCCGTGAGGACTACAGGCGGGCAGGCAGGAGGGCTGCATAGATGCAAACCATACATAGTTTAAATATCCTACGATTCAAGGCTTTAGTGGTTAATGGACTTACCGCAATTCTGTTGTCTTGGGAATTTGCAGAAACCGCTGCCCATTGTATGATGCCAATGGTTTCTTAGCGCTGGAGGCTGATCTTTTGAGTCTTTCCAACAATTCCTTGGGGCGCTCAAGGCTGCAACATGAAGGGTGAAACAAAATCAAGGATTTCTGTGAAATGATCTACCTTACCGTATCTCGGGTGTCTTGAAGAGATTTTCCGGTGCATGCTCCATTTTGGGAGTCAACCCCTGGATATTATTACCAGGAACTTCGTTGTTATTCATGGCAGCCCGAATTCAATTTGAAATTGTATACAAAACAAAAAACAGTGTGTCCACACTTCTCATCGAGATCAATTTTGCTATCGATAACTGACGAATTATCGATTTACCCAGACGTTATTTTTAAATTCAAATGAATGTGATAACACTTATTAGACATTTCTTTGAATTATTTCCGTTTTCTCGAGCATGGGAAATTCATTTCATAATATGACACCATACACCGGGCCAGCGATAAAAAAATAAAAACGTTTGCCAAACAACGCAACAAAGGCTGGCGAAAGGTATTTCCAGACTGTATACTCCGCAATTATTTCCTGCAGCGCGGTTGCCTTTATTAACTTTAAAACTGCATCTGTTGGCAGGGCAACGCCAACGCGAATGCATAAATCATGGATGAAAGTGAAAATTGGTTGCACCTACCACGCTGGCTCTCAGGTGGGCGCCGGCTTCGCTCTGTCGACCCTCGACCCCGCCCATTGCGGGGCGTAATTACGAAACAATACACACGCGCCCTGGAAAGGTAGCCGCCACAGGCAGCTTGGCACGCGTCGCGAACAAGGCGCCCGAAGCGAGGAGCCACAAACCAGGATCGGAGCCAGCAAACACCATCGCCGATTCCCAAAGCAGCGCCAAGGTGTGGTGTTGCTGTGGGAGTGCGAAAAATGCACTCTAAAATTTATCAGTGCAACAACTCATTTCTAAAATCCAAAATAAGCAAACCTCTATATGCTATCGGTCATTTCACCGGGTTCTTAAACAGAACAATGGTGTATTGAATTCGTACGAATGTATGTAACAGGGAGAAGGAAGCTTTTCCGACCCCATACATATACTACATATATTATTGATCAGTGGCGTCTACAATTTTAACTCTAGAGCTACCAAATTGGAATATTACGTTGGTAGAGCCAATATCTATCTGTATCCTGAAAATTAACTGGTTATGTCCACTTCCGCCCGCGTATATGACAAAAATGTGTTGCGCCCACAATTCTAATGCTATTATAATATTCTAAAAACCAGGCGGAAACTGAGAACCAGGTATTTATATCCGAGACACTTCACTATAATCGTTCTTACTTGTTTTGTTTTAGCTAATTTAAATCATCCTTAATCAACTGGTTAAGTTATAAAAGTCAAGGCGAGATTACAGTTTTGGCAAGTGTATTCGCCCCCAAGTTTGGTGCTCTATCTGATTTTGTTGTTTCGACTGCTGCGTTTTTGCAATTCAACCGCAATAAATAATGAAGCAGCTGGTTAAATTTAAGCTCACCCACCAGGAAGCGTTGCAATATATAGGTTAGACATCCGTGGATAATGATGATGATGTTATCGCCGGTCGGCCAATTGTGGCAGGATATTACGTAGCCGGCTGTGAAAATCCCATTTTTACATATTTCATATACATTTTAATTGCGAGCCATTACCAATGCAAGCGCTGACCAAAAATGTGCTTAAAATAATTAAATGTATTGCCACATCAGCGATTTGGCAGCCGAATAAGCAAAAACCGACCACATCGTAGACAGCAACGTCGCAGCATTTGTACAAACCACATATTTGTATGCGCATACATGTATGTAAATTGCCCCCAAAAGTTCCCTTTGGGCGAGCTGCACAGGCGTGTATCACTAAATAATTTTGCATTTATTTTATATAATACAGTACACATTGCATTAAACTAAATAAAATCTATTTAATATAATATATATATATATTTATATATAATATGTTTTCGTACACAATCAACCCTATATGCGCTGCTTTGCTTTTCTTATCCTCCGATTTGTCTTAGTCTGCACATTTTATATATTGTAGCATAAGTAATATGTGAGTCGCTGCCGCTTTTCTATTAGTTTTTTTTTGTTTCTGTTTTTTTTTCAACAACAATTATTGCTATTTATTTATTGGTTATTGGTTTGTTTGTCTGTTAAAACCTAAGGTGTATTTTGTTTGTTTTGCGGTGTTTCAAGTTCCCAATTCAGCTTCTTCCCACTGCTCGTTTGGATATACCATACATACATAGTTAAAATATATTGTTTCTAATAAGACTGACCGTGTGTAACCGTCACAAACAATTGAACAACTTTAAACAGTTTGCTAGTGGAACCAAAACTCAGTTCGTTAACAACTCGAATTCGGTCAAGTAAACTATTTACATACATTTTCGGGGACTCGGGGACGCGTGCACGCACACTCGGTGCAAATTCAAATATGGTTTCACCAATAAAGTGCTTTAAAAACATGCAAGCCCGGGCTCGTTGTACAATTAACTAGAAGCAATTTGACTGCAATCTTATGGCAGAGACGACGTAACATTTGGTTGCGATTGCGGTGCGAGCCGAAAATTAAAACGGAAGGATGGATGCCTACAAACAATTGGTACAGCCACACACCTCGAACAAAATCGATATTTCCGGTGATTAGGCTGGCGACCGAGACAATATTGGGCTGTTTAGATTGAAAGCATTTTGCAAAAAACTAGCAACGTAGGGTGGTAGGTAGTGTGTAATGACATCACGTATATCATGTGGACAAGTGTTCCTTAGCTATATTTCCATTTTGGGATTTTTGGGACTTTAAATAAACTCATTTATGTAAGTTGATATGGTTGCTAACATAATCAAGGCTTAGTTGTACGTACACAGTTTAGGTGGTAGCGAACGTAGGAATATAGACGTGTGTTTTGTGTTTGCATACAGTAAACAGTACGACAGTACGATACATACGTATGTAATAATAATAACAGTAACTATCAACGCAACATGGTCGTCAAAGGGGGAAGCGGGAATGGGGGAAACAGGAAATGTAATTGGGATTGGAATAGGAATTGGGATTGGGATTAGGGACTAGGACGGGATGGGGGCGTTCAACTGGAATTAAATATTAATCAACAAACCGACCACAAATCGACTGCCACTCATTCCTGGCAGAAGCCCTCAGTCTCCTCGATGGCAAAGGTCAGCTTCTCCACCAGCTGATCGTAGCTCTTGTACGGCGGCAGATCCAACCGGTTGAAGCAGGTGTGCGAGCGCGGCAGCCACGTCTCCTTGCCCACCTTTTCGATGCAGAAGCGTTGCGGCCCGTTGGAGCCCATCAGCTCGGCGAACCCGCCCACAGGGACACGACACGTGCCCGTCACAAACTGCAGAAGTCGGGCCCGCTTCTCGTTGTCCGTCTCGCGCACAAACTGCAAGGCAAATACATCAGCATCAGATGGGTATTTGGAGGAGGTCAAGCCAGAACTCACCTGCCAGAACCAGACAACCTGCTTGGAATTACGGTTGTAGTGTCTGTAGATTGTATTGCGCTGCCAGTCCTCGACATCCACGTCCTGCATGCCGCACAGGATGAGCTCCAGCTCACGCTCGTCAAAGTACTTGAGCCACTCCAGGGGCACCACCTCGTTGAAGCCCTCCAGGAACGTCTTCGTCTGCTGCTCGATGCCCCTGTTGGTGTGAAGAAGCGCCGAAACAATGATTAAATATCGTTACAAGTGGTGCGCAAATAAGGCTTGCACTCATTACATACCGCGTCATCCGCCACTCAGTCATCAGGGTAATGTACTCCTCCTTATTCTCCTCCGTGACGCGTTCCTTCTCGCCGTTCTCCTTTAGCTCGTGGTGGATTATCTGGCCGAGCACTTCAAAGTCCACGCTGAACCACAGCTCCAGACCGCAGTCATCGATATTGTTGTCGCGCACCCAGATGAGCGAGTTGTAAAACTCCGGGTCGATCGTTTCGATGTCCTTGATGGTGAGCTTCTTGTTCAACATGCGCTTGTAGAAGGGCATGGTGAAGCCGCTGTAGATGAACCGGCCGTGGTACAGGGCCATCGCGATGAAGCGGCCAATAAACTTGAAGTACTGCAGGTGGTCGGGGTTCACGTACGAGGCGGGATTTATCTGCAGGCTGTAGTTGTTCTTGTTCGCGTACTCAAACAGGCAGTACATCGGGTTGAGGACCTCGTGCGACAGCAGGAAGAACCACTCGCGCGACACACCGCCGTAGTCAAGTCCCTCCTCGCCACGAAAGATGATGTACAGGCGCCGGCGCAGTTCGTAGGCGGGCAACCGCATGATCTGGTGGTATGAGTCCTCGAACAGCGTCTGCCGGGTCACCGTGATCTTGATGTGCGACGGCAGGGCATTACTCTGGCAAAGGTAGCGGAACTGCGACAGCTTCCAGCGGAAGCTGCGCTCGTAGGCACGTGGCACGCCGTACACTCCCTTGGCTCCCTTGGGCGCTCCTGGGCGCGGATCCTCGAAGGTGGTGCGGCGCGTGTTGTGGTCCACGAAGAAGCGTTCACCAGCCGCCGTGTAGCGGATCTCCCAGCCCGGCGGAAGAGGTCCTTCGTTGATCAGGCTTACCTCTTGGCCCTGCGTGCGCGGATCCTCCCACTGGGTGGTGCGGTTCTTGTGGTTCACGAAGTAAACGCGGTTGTCAGATTGCACCTGCAAACAAATATTATGTTTTCTAAACTCTATGGCAAAGGGGGCATTTTTAAGTACGCACCTTCTTTTCCCATCCATCTGGCAACGGGCCCAGGGCATCCTCGTCGTCCTGCGTGACCTGGGCGGTCACCGCCGTCGGCTGCTGCTGCTGCTGGGAGTAGAGGTACCGCTGGTTGCCCTGGGCCACCACGTGGGCCCTCTGGCCCTGCCAATGCTGGAAGTGCATCAGGCGCTCGCTGTTCGGACGCTGCCAGGTGGTCTTCCTCGTATTGTGGTCCACATAGTACACCCTGCCCCGGCCATCCTTTCTGATCTCCCAGCCCGGCGGCAGCGGCGTGGGCTTCTCCCAATAGGTGGACCGGGTGTTGTGGTCCACGTAGTATCGCCTGCCGTACTGATCCAGCCTAATTTCCCAGCCCGCGGGCAGGGGCTCGTCATCTGCCGGCTGGGGCTGCAGTTGCGGATCGGTGCTCTGGCTAATGGGCAGTCCGCCCGCCTGCGGATCCATCGCTGCAATGGGTACGCCGACAGCTGCCACCGCCGCCGCTCCGGCGGGCAGGTAGACAGCAGCGGGCGTCGAGTTCTCCGGCAGAGCTCCGTAGACCTGGGTTAATGGACGTGCAAGTACGGGAGCAGGTGGCTGTTGGGGATACGGCGCCGTTTGTGGCACCGCCGCCCCGCCTCCGTTCACTCTTCTCAGCGGCTGCGGCTGTGGGGCCTGCTGCTGTTGCTGTTGTTGTTGCTCCCAAACCGGCGGAGCTGGCGCGTTTCTCCTGGCCTCGGCGGCACCATTGGGCAGAGGGGAACGGCTCTCGGCCCCGTTGCTATTCCCGGCTACCGAGCGCGTCCTTGCCCTCACGCCCCCGTAAATCATACAGCTGCGACCGGCGGCCGCCTCGCTGGTCATCGACGGATTCACCGCCTGGACGGGTGTACTTCCGTTTTGCTGCGCCGACGAGGCGCCCTGGATCTGCAGCTTGCTCATGTCCAACTTGAGGCCATTGAGGATGGCCACCAGCTCGCCGCTCTTCGTCTGCCGGTTGTCCGACTTGCTGGTCACGAACAGATCGATGGTCAGCTCGAGGAACTCGCAGCGGCCGTTGTAGTGCTGCAGGATGTGGGCCAGGTTGATGATCCGCTCCCCCAGCATGGCGTCCTTGCGGAAGCTCGAGTGGTCGAGCACCTTGAAGTGCAGCGTCGAGTTCGGTGTGATCTGTGCGAAGAAGCAAGGGCATTATGTCGAGCCAAAGCCGAGACAGAGGCAACTCAAAGTCGGGCACTCACGAGGACGGTGAACTCCTCGTTCCACTTCGGCAGGTAGCTGTTCTTCACCAGGTCCGTCTTGCGTTTGCTCTTGCTGTCGATGAGCAGCTCCACGTAGGGATTCGGCTTCAGGAATCCATTGTTGCGCAGTGAGGCCTCCTCGACTGAAAGGATAATCGCGTATAATTAATAATGCAAAATGATTTGTTGGCCTGCCATTCGCTCACTTGTCACGCTCAATTGATGGTATCCTTGATTGGCACTCCCAGCGGTCCCCGCCCCGGCTCCCGCTCCCGGTCCAGAGCCGGAGGAGGGATTGGCACTGCCGGACGCGACTCCATTCACTGTTTGTCCGGCCTCGATGCCGCCGGAAGCTGCACCCGCTGGCAGCTCATTTCCATCGGCCATTTAGTGGCTGTGTGTGTGTGTGTGTGTGCGCGAGAGCTCTGCTTGCCCTCCGCCGCCTCCTGCTCCTCCTTTTCGGGCTTGTGTCGCTTCCTTTTGCGCTCCCCCTTTGTCCACGTTTGTCAAGTGACCTTCAGCGCCGCGGGAAGCTATCGCTCTGAAAGAGAAAGCAGCGTGATTAAAGTTATTGGCGTTGGCAGAGTTTCGGATGGGGGATTGCGTGTTCGGGAGCTGATAAGATAAGCCCGGAACACGGCCTACACACGTAAATGTGTTTTGCCCAATTGCCCGCAGTACTCGATACAGTGGAGCTTGGCTGTTGGTTTATTCCCCTAGATCGAAAGCATGCAGGGTAGTTCCTCCGCTTGGGAGACTTGGGATTGTTGTATCCTTCATATTAATTTCAAGAAATCGCGCAAAAAAAGCGATGCAGTTGGCTCATTCGCAAGCCTTAAAGCCTAATCTTGCTGGTGAAGATAATGCCAGCTCCATATCATTATAAAACTGACTAGCCAGATAAGATATTCCTAGCTGTTTAACTGGCAAATCAGCACACTAGGTACCTCTATACACTTTGGCCCTACAATGCTAGCCAACTGCCTGTAATTCTTCCATCATTGGCAGTGGAGACCCAGTAATATTGTATTTATGACCTAATATCGAATGAGTGCAAAGAGTCATGCTGATTAGAAGGCATGGTACTCCCCCGCCTGATAAGAAGTGACGGGAAGGGGTTTTTACTTTTGAGCCGGCACTGTTTCCCCGCCGCTGGCTGCTGGTCATCTATAGTTTTGATAGCAAAACAAGGCCCCGCGATGGATTGTATAATGGGTGGCGGCATGCCATCGCATGTGTGACTCAGCGAAGCCAAAGAAAAGCGATTTCAATTGTTGAATGGGCATTGCAAATAGATAGATGGCCAGCCAAGCGATTTCTCTGCACTTTTTGGGGGTCTCTGCTTGGCCAAGAGGGGAAGTACGCAGCGTCGGGCTGCTATCGGTCGGCAGGCACTGTGTGCGGCTTTGTGCGTTTGTCCCTTATCGTGGGTAAATATTTTGCGGCCAGTGGCTATCAAGAGGAAGTTCGAGTGCGAAGAGACAAAGGCCGAGTTCCTGGGTATCCGCGAGATACGAAAATGCAATCAGCAACAGCTGACACTCGGAATCAAGAATGCACTTTCCTCGGCAACGCGGGAGGGGGGAGGCGGGGGTGTACGCACACGCACACGCACCCCACACACTCGCAAACACTCGCACTTGAACTTCCTTTATCGACCCAAAGCACACACACAGACACAGAGGCCCCAAACAATCACTATCACTTACAGTTACATATTTACCAATATAGATATACGTGGTCATGTAACTTACGCCAAAAAAAACCGTTTCTGCCTCTCCCACTCCCACTCCCGCTCCCGCTCCCGTTCCCACTCCCTCTGCGCGTGTATGTGTTTGTGAGTAATTGAGGCAAAGGTCGCGGCTGCCTTCTCGCTCGCACACACAGGTGTCAGGCGGCCTGCTACCTGACTTGCCGCTTGGAAATTCCATTGCACACAACTGTTTCTTTGCATTCCTTTTGCCATTTTCGAGTGCTTTTTCGCCTGCTCTACCTGCCTTTTGCTTGCCTTACCTTCCGCTTCTGCTCCTACAACTCGCGCCTGTGTGCGAGTGTGCGTGTGTGTTTGTTGTCTCCTGTTTGCAAGTTCTGGGCTTCGCTTCCTCTTCGCATTAATTGGGTTTACCACGAATTTCCACTGCTGGGTGGCTGCGGGGCACGCACTTGCGGGCTGCTTGCCTGGTTCCTCGAAATGTTTATTTGTTTTGCTGGTCCGCTCGCAAACCGAAGTGGAAAAACATCATTTTCAACTTGGTGTTGAAAAACACTGAAACGTGTGAAAGTGTGCAGCAACGCCAAAGACCTGGTGTTGGAAAAGCCTCAAGTGGTGCAAGAAGAGTTGGTATTGGAAAATAACGCGAAAAGGCGCGCCTTTTTAAATATGTTCTAAAATGTTCTAAAAATCCACTTAGTGAAATATGCTAAGAGAAACAAAAAATTTGTAATTTAAATACTATACATAAAGCCTTTTAAACATTTCCAAAGCTTACATCGAACAGGTTAACAGTTAACAGGCTTTTTGTCACTCTTAATTTTGTCAATTGACCCGGACGAAACTAGATGGATAAGTTACTCAACTGTGTATTCACTTTTCTTTTTATTACACTTTTATTCAACCGAAATACGCACAAAAAGTGAAATTTCCCAGGTTCTCCAATCTTTCCAGCAACACACAAATGATTTGTTTAAACAAATTATTAGCAGTCGCTTTAAATGCGAGCACCGCGTTCGGAGTTGCGAGAGGAGAGCCACGGAAGTTCCGAATGTTGTTTGCCCGCCACTGGGCGCTTTATTTTTTCACACTTTGCGCGGGTCTCGGAGCGAGAAGCGAGAAGCTCGGCTCAAAGTGAAAATGATCAAAATTAAATATGCCAAGCGCTCTGCAGGGCCAGTCATTCGGAACGCAGGCTTTGAGCAGACTAGACGGGCATTCTTGGATTACGGATAACGTTGAAAAAGGATTACGCGACAAGGATACGCGATGAGGGAGCTACTCATTTTCAGTTTTGTGCTATCGGGCTTGTTTTACTTTTCCGAAGGTAAACTCAACTGGAAAATCAGCTAACTACAGCACACTTTCCAAAAATATTAAAGTTTTAACTAAGTTTAAAAGATTAAACTGACTTTCATGAAAAGTTTGTGAAGTTACCGAAATCCTTGTGAAATTCTCTTGATGCACTAAACATACAGCTTTTTTCTACTTTACTGCATCTCCCGCCAAAGGTAAACCCTGCCCGGAAAGGACACGACCCCACAAAACCCGTTGCGACGCCTTCTACAAATGCAGAGAACTGCCCTCTAATTCGCATGTTTGGATCCCGGTGACGTGCAAGGAAGGTCTTGTTTTCGAGGCCACTCTGGGCAGCTGTGTCCTGCCCGGAGAGGATTGGGAGTGTCTGACGGGCAGCGAGGCTAGCTCCACGGAAAATCCCTCCAAGCACGACGCGGATATATTGATTGTGAACGATTTGAATGAGGCAGCACTGGCGCTGAGCGAATCCGAGCACAAAGACGACGGTACGGTGGAGATCGTACTGGATTCCACGCTGAGCAGTGAGGAGGAGTCGGAAAAGCGCAACCAGGATGATACTTCCTCCAGTCAACATTTTGACTCCAGCGGCGATGGCGAGCTCGTCGACCTGGAACCCGCGTCTTCGTCCATCAGGCCGGAGAATCGAGAGGAGCCGGTGGAGGATCATTTAGAGCACCGGACCGAAGTGGAAAAGCTGCAAACGGAGCTCAAACAGGCGGCCGGAGTCAGTGAGCTGGGCAAGCCAGGCTCTCCCATCGATCCCAAGCTGACAGCTCATCTCCAGCGATTGTCCCAGCTTATTGATGGACTGCAGCAAACGTACCAGAAAACGGACAAGCCGCAGGCGGAAATGCGTCCGGATCAGTTGAACGCCTTCTTGGCGCACTTTGACATCAAGAATCGTTACGAGATGATGAACCCCTTGGATCAGACAACTGCGGCCACGACCCCATCTACCACAACGGAGCAGCCCAAGACCACGCCGAAATTACCACAACCCACATCGAACAAAACCCGTTTGCAGGAGCACTTGAGTCACCATCGCATGGAACCGGAAACGAAACTGATGCTAACCAACTCTCTACCCTTTTCCGCTCACGGGACCACGGGCCAGGGTTACGCCAACTCCCAGATTGTGGTTAATCGCCCGGAGGGATCTGTCATGTTTGCTCTGCCATCGGGTTTTGGGATGAGTCAGGAACAGAGCTCCACCTATTCCAACCGTCTTCCCACCCAGAGCCACGAGTACAACGACCACAGTGAGCCCAAGATTTCCGAGGATACTTTGAAGACGGTGCTGGAGCTGTCCAAGCAAATGATAGCGGCTCAGAATCTGCCAAAGGTATTGCCGAATCCAGGCTACAATGGCGGCTACTATCAGCCCATATTGCAGCCTGTTTTTGTTTCACCGCAGGGCAATCCCTTCCAACAATACTATGGAATGCCTCCTCCATTAAATACGCACTATATGCAGCACAAAAAGCACTCCTTGTCCGCCGGGGGAGGCAGTTCCTCCGGTGGGAGTTACAACAAGCCGAGCACCACCATAATACACAACAACGTGATACCCGTGCACCTGTCCGCCACCAGTTCCGGTGAAAAGGAGATGATGGATACCTACGGCAACAGCTTGGGCGTGTATCCCAGCGTGGACAAGCATGTGTCCTCCAATCAACCCAGTGGCATGGAGTACATGACAACGGCACGACCGATTTCGGTCACCACCGTGGCCAGCACCTATGCCGGCCAATACGGATCCCAGTCGCCGTTCGCCAATGATTACACCCTGACCACGCCACGGCCCTTCGAACACCAGCCCTCTCCGGCCACTGTGGCCAATTATTATACACCCAGTCCCCATCTGGGGGAGCACAACGCGAATAGGGTGTTCCAGGCCACCGAATCGTATCCCTCGTTAAATGTTCCCCGGCCGATGGATCTCTTTCCGGGACAAATCGATCCGGACAGGGTAAACATACGACCCAATTCACAGAAAATCGAAAGCATAGAGATGATGGACGACTACCAAAGTGGCAATGGATTTGGGAATGTGAATGGGAACACTCTTCCTCACGTACTGACCTACAGCAGCACGAATCTGGGCGGCGACATGAGCCAGCAATTAGCAGCTTCGAACGGCTATTTGGAGCAGCATCAGCAGCATCATCACCACAAGCACCATCCGTACATGCCACGACCCACGATGAGCAGCAGCATTTATAGCGATGCAGAGGGCAACATGGAGATGAACATGTTTACCAGCAGCCCGCAAATGAATCCCCTGAAGTATCCAGGCTCTTCTAATTCCCTGGCAAATGGACAACTGGTTAACTTCAACGGGAACTTTATCAGTTTGGACGTATTCCAGAAATCCATACTTCCTCTCATGACCAAGTCGCCGTCGGCTTTTAATGAGCTGGGTAACGTGGAGGTGATCACCTGTCAGGCGGGTGTAAGGCAACCGAACCAAACGGACTGCACCCGGTACTTTGTTTGCAGCAAAAAGGATGGCAAGGTCCTGTCCTACTCGTGCCCACCCTACACGGGATTCAACAAACAGACCCGCATTTGTGATGCCCCCACCTACGCCCATTGCGGCAATGCGATGCCGGCGTTTAGTGGATACACCATCGACTCGAACCGAAGGCTCCAGATGGAGGCCATCAAGATGCTGAGTGAGGCGAAGCGCAGGCAAGAGGCAGCCTTGAAGGCACAGAACTTGGCCACTTTGCTGCAGCAATACGGAAGTGGGGGCAGCCAACAGCCGTCCATGACACCAGGCATTTCCTCCAACATCGAACAGGATCCGGTGGACTCGTATGTGGTCAATCTGCCGGAGATTAATCTACTCGCAGGGACGACCAGCACCACCAGCAGGCCCACCATCATCCAGGCCAGCAGCTTTGGAGGCGGCAGTAGTAGCAGTGTCTCCTCCGCTCCGGCCAAGAAGAGAAAGTACTACTGCAAGGAGGGCGACAAGATTCCGGACCAGACCTCCATTTCCAGCTACTTTGTGTGCTACAAGAATGCCCAAGGCCAGATGAAGGGCCACAAGATGAACTGCTCCAAGAGCCTGCTCTTCTGTCCAAAGACCCTCATGTGCACCCTCGCCTCCAAGTGCACCGACTAATCTGATGTAGAATTTTTCCACATTTGCCACCAAAAGTTACTTTGTTTAGCCTGTAAGTTATTTATTCTAATTTTAGATGAGACCGAAACGAGACCCATTAAAAACTCGAGGAACAATAAAAGAACAACAAAAGACATGGCATTTGGTTTTGTTCGTTTTGAGAAAGTTTCTCGGTCCGCTCGGTTTGGGGTTCTAGACCAAGTAAGACCTTGCCCTTCCGGTTTTTGGCAGCTTGGAAAACTGACCTTCTGAAATGAATCCGAACGTGATATATGCCAGGCGGTCACCACAAAAGCAGGAGCGGAGTGTGTGAAAAAAGGGCTTCTAGTCGAATGAATTACGAGTATACTCGTATGTTGTTTGGTTTTCATAGTACTTCGGTTGTCGTAGGTCATTGCTTTGTTGAACAAAAACTATTACGAGGGTGTGCGAATAATATAATATTTGCTGCACCTTATGTTTGCTTACAAAACACCAAACAATTCGCATAAAATGATTTATATAAACATATGAATTCCTTGCCACTACACAGTTTAGTCCGTCACTGGGTTGAATGTTTTACTGGAAGAAGGTTTTCACTTTTTTAATGCCTGCTTGAAGCTTTTACTTGTTTAGGCTTTCAGTGCGCTGCCCAAATGGTTATGATTACATGAAACACTTGACATTTACGCTCGTGCAGCACAGATCTAGTTTAATTACCGACTCATTAATGTGGCATAAAAACGAGTGCAAATGTACTGAGCAAATATTTACATCAGTCGTTGACCGGTTGGAAATTGGTACTACTACAGTTTTACGAGGCCTACTCTAAAAAATGAGCTTATCAAGTGGATAGTTTAAGTGAATTTGGCAAATGTAAATGAATCAAAAGTAGTTCAGCAACTAGAGATCACTAGTTGAGAGCTTTAATTGTTAGCTTCCCGATTCCTATTCGAATAAAGTTATACTAATGAGATATTTGAGTTCATCTTAGTGGAACCTTGATCTCCGTGAGCTCTGCCTTGACTTTCCTTGAATTCTTAAGTTTTACTTTCAGCCCAACTTTCTCAGAAACATTACCCAACCCCTGAAGATGCTGGATGACCCTGTCCGGAGAGATTTTATTTTTTTTTCGGCGCGTGTGCCCCGCTAGAAAGTGACAGTTTCTGTGCGCACTTCTAGGCAGAGATCCACTTTCTCCTTCGAGCGCACTCAGGCGCTAGCCCTTGCAAATGCTTCATACACTTACACATATACCTTATACACACTCTAATTAGTTGCTAATAATTGTTTATAAGCACAAACACACTCTTGAATAGACGAGCACGCGTTCGGGTGGCTACAAATTTGTTCAATAGCTCCCCTGTAATTTGTCACTCACGCTCCGCCCAACTCTCACTGGGATCTGCATAGGGTCCATGTATATTGATCACCATTTAACATTTTAAGAGAAAGGTACAGCCAAAAGAAATGCGTTTCCAACCGTTAAGTTAAGTCAGTCACTTGCATAACCCTCCCAGAGATCATTGACACTTGGAAAACGGCGACCTTTATGCACCTTTGCCAAAGAAAGTGCTGTTCGAGACCATAAATTGAAACCTGCGCAATTTACCCAAACTTGACTGCAACAAATAAACATATATAAAGCAAGGGGAGAAAACATGCAATAAAAACAATAATTTGGAACTGCTTAGGTAATAATTGCAGCGATGAAAATGTACAATACAACAAACTTTGAAATACACAATAAAAATGATAAATACCAAATATATTCTCAACACCACAAGAACCAGCTGAAAAATAACATTCATATTCCGTTCTAAACAGTTGTTTTTTTATTTTATGTTTTAACCATTTGAACTAGAGTAGTTTCCTCTCTTCATTCGATTGATATAAGCTTGGGTTTTAGAGTTCTCTCAACAACTACAATTCCATTACATTGACTAAATTTTAAATAGTTAATTTATTTGATTCTTGCTTTTTGGGTATTAACAACAGTTAAAAACTACCTTTCAACATTTGCATCCACATATTGCTTAGAGAGAGCACATTGGGCGAGTGGGGTTAATCTAATTCAAATGTGCCAATATTTGGCAAACGGTTTTTCTTATTGTTTTTCATTAGAAGAAATGCATTTAAACATTGCTCATTTGTGAATGTTCCGACTTGTTAACGTTTACATTTAGATTTTAGTACATTTTGTATGCTACAGTTTGGTTTCTTTTCGATTTTTACACAGCGCAACTAACGATTATTTAAAGTGGCATTTTGTTTTTGTTTTAAGGGCTACTTATTTGGTTACCGAGTTGGTAGATTAAAAGTTTTCCCCGTTTACGTTTAGGTTGCATTAGTTTATAATACATTTATCACATTCCTTTTGATGATGATATATAATCAGTTTTAATTTGCATTTTGAGTTCTGTTTCAAGACTACACTCGCTACACACGCGCTAGTCCGCGATTTTGTATTGCTTAACGGTTGGGTTTGTCCACCAATTGCTTGGTGATAACTAAATAATGCTCATCTTTACGCCCGAATTCCAGGCAGCAAAACGCGACTGCGGCAACTGAGGCAACTGAATTGTATGGCAATTTATCACTAGGCGATACTTGCTTACGGACTAGTTTCACTTAGTTTCTAGCACTAGACATTTAAAGCGCACAAAGAGGAACACAGTAGCAGTAGCAGTAGCAGACGAAAATCAAAGAGATGGCCATCCATCCATCCCTAGACCATCCCGAATCCCTCGCTGCCCTCGCTTATGGCCAAGAGTAGCGACTTCTCGAACTGCTCGTAGCTCTCGTAGTCCGGCAGGCACAGCTGGTTGAAGCTGTAATCGAAAAAGTTTCCGTTTTTGTTGCATCAAAATTAAAATGAAAATTGGGTCACAAAAAGTAGTTTTTTACCCACCAAGTGTGCGCCGTGGGCAGGTTGCCAAATGTGGGGGCGGCCGTTATCTGGAACTGTGGATTCAGCTCCTGGAAGCCGCCGGGCGGCAGCTGGGAGCAACCCGTGGTGAACTGCAGCAGCCGGGCCATCTCCGTCTGGCTGAAGTTGCTCACTCCGGCCCAGAACCAGGCCAGCACTCGACGGAACTCCGCCGAGTTGCCATTGGCGATGTGGTGCGACTTGAAGTCGCTGATCGAGTACTCCCCGGTGCCGCACATCAGCAGCTGTTGGGATGCAAATATATAATATAAATGGAATGCCACGAAATTGAGTTAATAAAGAAAGCGGGGAACTAAGGTACTAAGTCATTTAACGAATCATTATTAGCCAAACAAAGCTTACCTCCAGCTCGTTCTCGTCGAAAATGCTGAGTAGATTATCAGGTATAATTGAGTTGAGACCCTTCAGGAAACTGTCCACCTCGTCCTTAACGCTATTGCAGAGCCGCTGCTGGGCAAGGGCATCCAGGTAGTGGTTCTTAGTGGCATTGGTCACCCGGGTCCTGGCCCCATTGGGAATCAGTTCAATGGTCTTGCTCAGCTGCCCGCTGCTGGCATCGTACATCTCCTCCACGAAGTACAGCTCCAGAGTGTCCGTGGCATCCAGATCGGTGTCCAGGATGTACTTGATTTTGGAGAGGTACAAGTCCGGGTCATCTTGCTCGAAGTACTGCAAATGTTTAGGGGATACAGCATAACCATTACCACTGTAGCGTGGAGGCGAAGAGAATGCCCTACCTTATAGTGCACTCTCAGGCCGATCAACTGCGCCAGAAAGGAGCGACTGAACCTGGCGCGCACCAACTGGCGATAGCTGCCACCCAGAGCACTCTCGAACAGGCACTTGCCCACCATCTTCCCGGCAAACTCGAAGTGCTTCAGCTTCAAATGAGCCGGCCGGGTGGGATTCGGGTGCACCAGGGCCTGGTGCTTGTCGTGAAAGGTGCAGAAGAGGCCGCCGCGGGCATCGAACAGAGAACTGCACACCAGTTCGAACCACTCGCGGCGCAGGCCGCCCCAGTCGATGCCTTGCTCGCCCTGGAAGGTCACCTCGAAGTTTCCGCACCAGTCGGACACCGAGAAGCCCTTGGTGGCCTTCATACTGCTCTCCAGGATCTTTTCGCGGTGCACCTTCAGGGCCATCTTCTCGTGGTAGTAGCTGGCATGAAACTTTCGCACTTCGTGGTAGAAAAAGTCCTGCTTATCCTTGAATGTCTCCGAGCCGCCAATGTTCTTTAGCAGAAAATGCGTGAAAGTGGCCGCTATGATATTGCGATCCTTCGAGGCCAACTCGATTTTGGGCTGGGCCCCATCGTCAATGATGAAAACCGGTCCATGCAGCTGGGAGACCAACTGCGGCAGAAAGTGGAACTTGGTAGAAGGACACAGGCGGAAGGTGGCAATCCGCTTGGGTATAAACTTGAGTATCATCTCCTTGATGGTCACCTGGAAGATCAGAGAATTCTGAGCCCTTACATTTCACGCGATACCAGGAAAAAGAGCCCTGACCACCCACCTGTTTGGGTCCCACGTAGCAGAGCACCTTCCGCGGCTTGCTCTTGGCCACTCCGAAAATGCTAAGCAACTTGGCCTCGTAGCAAATGTTGTGCTTCCGCGAGGCAATGTTCTTGTGCACCAAGGTGGTGTCGCTACCTACAAGTTTGAGATTTTGTTTAAGTTCGCTGACCCTTGGCAATAGCACCCCCCGACTTACTGCTCAGCACAATGATGTCAAAGTCCCCGTTGGGCAGCTGCTGATCCCGGTAGCTGATCACGGCCCTCAAGCAAATGGGCTCCGGGAAGAGAGCGGTGACCGAAACCCGCGAGTTGACCTTGTCGTAGGCAAAGGTTATGGCATGCTGCAGCTTCTCCACGGCAAGCCCGTGCAGGTCGTAAACGGCCACTTGATAGCCCTAAAGAGACGAATTCAATCTTAGTTATATAACATTCTCAATCTAATACAATGGAAAACTGTAAGGCGGTAACAAAGATAGAAATATATTCTTCGTAGGCAAGCCTCTTAAAATTAAAAACCCCTAGGTAGCCCATAACTTGAAGATTTTTAACTACCAAATGTAATATTTGTGCAACCACTCACCTGCAGCGCTTCATCCGACTGGTTTTGGTCAAAGAGGCAGGCATTGCCGAACTCATCCCGCGGCTCGATGTGCATCAGGGTGGGGGCACCGGCACAGCAGATGACCGTGCTGGCCGGACGAATGAACCGGGAGCGCCGGGCATCAATGGCCCCGGGCAGGAAGGAGCGCAGAAACGGCGAGCCGGCTATGTGACTGACACCGATCAGCACCGAGATCTTGTACTGGCCTGCGGTGCGCACCGTGAACTTCACCTTGGCAATGTTAGCGTTGTTGGGATCGGTGGAGGAGCCCAGCTCGCTGATGGTCACGACTTTGCGGGTGCCCTCGGTGACCTCCACGAAAAACTGATCCGTATCACAGATGGGGTAGGGCTGTCCGTTTCGCTGGAAGAACCGGACCACGAAGCACATTGTGCCGCCCACGCAGGCCGGATCTTTCCAGTCCCACTGCACCTTGCAGTTGGCGGGGAGCAGATACTTCCCGGTCACATACTGGAGCAGGGAGTGGCGGGCCTTAAAAGGGTAAAAGTGAAATATAGTATATGTAAAATTGCAATGGAGGATTCCCTACCTCTGGGGCCAGTGCTGGCTGCGTCATGGCAGCCAAGGTGACGAGTCCTGCAACGGAGACCGAGACGACCAGCATGCCACCCCATGTCCAGGCGTCCTGGTGCTGGCTGCTCTTCACGACCGTCGACCAGAGCTCCGCCTTGAGGGCATCCAACTGGGCCTTGGATGTGGGCAGGTTCTGCCGTGCGCCGGACCACAGTTGCCAGTCCTTGCCGAGGATCTTGCTGGCGCGCGAGTCCTCCAACCAGTAGACGTCCTCCAGGGAGGCCACCTCCACGGCCAGAAGGCGTTGGTAGTGGTGCTGCAGCCGATGCTCCCGCAGCCACTCCCGAAGGATCAGCTTCTGCTGCAGATGCAGTGCGGCACGCTGCAGCCTCTGCTCATCCAGCGGCGGCAACTCTGGCAATCGCTCTGGGTCACCGCAGCTTGACAAGGATGAGATGCCTGCAAGAAGGAAAATAGTGAACAAATTGATATAGAGTCGCTTAAAGTTTAAGTCTCAATATGTTAAAATTGCTCTACAAGCATTGACTCGCACTTAAATCGAAGTAAAATCCGTCTTCAAGGAAAAACTAGTTTAAAAACGAACTGCACAAAACGCATACACCCTTATAAAACTTAAAAACAAAATCCTAGGGCAGTTGTCACAAAGATACATTCAAACCGCAATGAAGGTGAATTCTGAATAGCATCCAACTTTTCGGGTAATTGAGTTTAATGGTTAAAGTTTTCGTAACTTTGCCGGCATGTCACCCATTCAGCGTTGTCGCGACTTCCATCAAGCACAAAAGTCAAGTCCCAAAGGTGTCTAAAATTACAGGCCAACTAATTTAGCCTGGCGACTACGTCAATGGCATAATGGCCAACTACCTGCACCCTTATCTTCCATTTCCTGTCACCTTGAACGAACTTCCAATCAATTATATTTCAATTTTATATGACTTAACCCAATGCCAGCCCGAAAATAGCCAAAAAAGTGGAATTCAATGCGTTGCCTGTCACTTATCGCCAGCTACAATCGCAAAAGGGAGCCACAGCTATCACACTAAGCCCTCTGAATCCACGCCTCCTTATGGGAGGTTTAACCCCGTTTTCACCTCCTTCAAGGCTTGGGCCCGGCAATGGTTAGGTTTCCCCTCCATTGCCCCGATAGAGCGCAAAAACTTTCATTTGCTATTATTGTACTTTGGCTGGTGTACCTTTGACGTTCCTCTGC
Source organism: Drosophila ironensis (assembly GCA_021223825.1). Classification (NCBI taxonomy): domain Eukaryota; kingdom Metazoa; phylum Arthropoda; class Insecta; order Diptera; family Drosophilidae; genus Drosophila; species Drosophila ironensis. Next base: position 1,992,692 of record JAJJHQ010004318.1, on the reverse strand, counting down.
ATAACAAAATGAAGTGCTTGGCAGGGAGGGAAACTAAAATAAATAAATAAAATAAAAAAATTAAGTCTCTGCTGGTTGAACTGAGTATGCTAAGTAACTTCCACGAAGAGCAAGTGCAGGTTCCAGAGAAAATAGGATATTATGGTTAAATTATTCATAAGAAAATTGCTCGCTGTTTCCAGAGAAAACTAGCAAACGAGAAAACACTTTCTTGCCATTAAGGAGAGACTCTAAGCCAGTAAAACAGTTTCCCTACTTTCCTAGAAAATAACGTAGAGTTAAAAGCAAATATGCTGGAAAAATCTCAACGGAGAGTTAACCAAATGCCAGTCGGATAGACGCTAGTTAACCCCTCTGAAATTCCAGGCCCAGAGCATTTAAGCCCGGTGCCCAGTACTCCTAAGCGCACCGCAAAATCTTGCTAAGCCCGAAGCAAAAACTCAACTTAGTTTTGTCCTGGGACTGCAGGACAAACACCCACAAAAAATAAATGCAAGAAGCCTAAATAACAGACCAAGCCAAACCGCAAAACGAGTAACGTGCAAACGAACCACTAGACCAATTGTGGTTATTTTTTAGTGAGGGTGGTGGCATAAAAAATATACAAAAACAAGTAGAAACGCTGTGGTCAAGATTTCTCGACGACGAGTTACCATGTACCTATTTTCATTATGAATTATTTTTATACCCGGTTCCTTAAAAGAACAAGGGTATATTGAATTTGTACAAATGTACGTAACAGGGAAAAGGAACTTTTCCAACCCCATAAAGTATATAAATTCTTAATCAGCTTTAACAGCCGCGTCGATCTTGCCATGTCCCTCTGTTCGTCTGACTGTATAAACGCCTAGATTATTGGGACTAAAATATATGGACAAAAACTAATTGCATATTCAGAATTGTGTGATACTAGTTCAGCATAAGTTTGTTTTAAAAATCGACTCCCATTCCCCTCATCCCGAAAATCGAGAAATTTTGTGGCGTCCAAAATGTTAAATCTAGAGGTACGAAATGCGGAAATTACATTAGTAAAGCTAATACCTATCTATAATATTTATAGAGCTAATATAACGGTATTCGATATCATTATACAAAATTTTTGTTTAGTATTTCTGATTCTCCGCGGAATTAGAATTCCCAACTAATTCTGGCAAGCAGAACATTACTTAAGCTTCATCGAGCCCTTCATCGAGTAAACTAATTTTTTCCTCCCCACCCCCTTTAGGACCCCACCAGTTCCCCTCGCCAGACGTCGACCTGAGCACCTATTTCCTGGACCGTAGCGCATCTCCAGCATCGGATCCGCCCGATCTCCCCGCCGATGAACTACTGGAAAATGGAGATTCATTGGCCCTCTTACATCATCTCCGGATCTTGTACCCGTCTATTTCTTTCACTGCATCACCTTCGGCATCCAAGAATCTGCTGCATCATCTCACCTCAAGCAGGAGATCCGCTGCATCAGAGAAATGCAAGCCTTAAGGATACCCCCTGTGGTCCTGTATCCAGAAACTTTCTTCAGCTTAGACTCGACTGTCGCGATTGCTACAAGTCTCGCAAGGATCTGCTGCACTATCGGAACTGAGCCAGTGCGTCGAGGCGATTTATTGCTTTAAAGAGAACGAGGCGAAGGAAATTGCCGTGCCTCAGGACCAGGTAAGTCCGGAGTACTGATTAAATTTCGCGGTTTGTGGTTGAGTGTGGGGAGGTATGGATTAACATTGCGGATGAGAAGTGCGCAGCATGTTTCCATAGAGAAACGTAACCGCCAAATTTTTCGAACGCCGATAGGTATTAGCTCTACTAATGTAATTTCCGCATTTCGTACCTCTAGAATTAACATTGTGGACGCCACAGAATTTCGTGATTTTCGGGCGGCGATTTTCGGTATCACACAATTCTGAATATGAAATTAGTTGTTGTCCAACTATTATAATCTCCAAAATCTAGGCGTTCATATAGTACAGTCTGACGGACAGAGGGACATGGCTAGATCGACGCGGCTGTTGATGCTGATAAAGAATTTATATTCTTTATGGGGTTGGAAAAGCTCCTTTCTTCGTGTTACATATATTTGGACAAACCTAATACACCATTTCCACTTTAAGGTACATGGTATAAAAAAAAACACAAAGAAGTGAAAGTACAAATAATAGATTACCCGTTGGTTGAGGTCGGTGGTTGGTGGCCAAATTTGGTAGGCAAAGTTTGCGTGCCTGACATTCGAAAACGAATTCATTTCGTTACCAATTTCTTACGTTTTTTCTGCCCCCCCTGGCGCCCGCGAATTCCTAACTTGTTCATATTTCGCGCGAAACGAACAACTTCCGTTTCGATTTGAATGGGGCGATAGAAATATGTAAGTATACGTATACTTTTCGTAGCCGAAAAATGCCAGCAAAGTCCAAAGTGCCAACAATGAAAAGTAACTTTCCTACGTTTCGTTTTTTAGACCCGGCCTTTTAAGCCGGGGTTATTTGTATAATTAAAGTATTTCCATTGCATATTTAATGGCGCTGGAGCTGCACCCAACAACGACCTTTGGCTGAACAGGAATTACTAATCGGTTTTAATTAAGGCCCAAAGAGGAGCGGATTACGGAACGGGCTGCACAAAGTGGGAAAAATATCGCTGCAAAAAGTCACAAAAAGTGGCAAACAAAGCCCGATAAAGAAGCAAAGGCAGCTGAATGAAAATGCCTTCTGAAGGTTAAAACGCGCCGTGCTAACAATCATGATGATGATAAATGTCAAGTGAAGGTTTTCAGGAAAATTCGCTGGCGGGGATGATGAAGAGCACCAGCAGCAGCAAAAGCAATGACTGATGAGGACGACTTTTGACAGTTGAAGCAGAAATGAAGGGGGCAGCAGGCGGCAGCAGGCGGCAGCAGGTACTCGTAAATAAACGCCCAAAGTGACTAAACCAAGCGGCCGAATAACTGACAGAGGATAATAATATTTATCAAAAGTTACTTAATGACTTCGAAATAAAAGCAATTAAGGCGGCTTAGCAGATGACTATCGATGGGGGCAATTTGAAGAGAGATGTCAAAATATCAAAAAGTTAACATGGATTAAGTCCTGTAACGAACCAAGTAGGCGTATACTTGATATTTGTCCAAGTTTTTGAAATTGAATATTATGTTCGTAACTGAATTGGGTTTACTGCTGCCTAATGAAGGTGACCTTGTGTCTTACCAGTCGCCTCGCCAAAACAAAACTTCGCCTCGACTGTGGGAACGGTTTTTCCCTTTGAGGACCTTATTATACCGCCAACTCTAATATGGGAAGCTACCATGGCTATATCGTATTTGTTGTCAAAATCTGGAGGCAAGCCCTTGTAGGTGACATAGCTACGGATCAGGATCGGATCTGGACGCAGGGCGGCATCCTGGGGTGTGCATTGCATCTGACCCATTCCATGGGTTTTTGCTTCACTTTAATTTTGACAAACAACTCGGAGAATACTTGCTGAATTTCGAAATCTGCCTGAAATAGCTTGAGGGAGGGATACAACCTTGTGTCCCTCTTCCCTCTTAAGCTCCTTTGTTCGCTCATTAGCACGAGGACGTAAGTGGCAGGATGGCAAAGTGCTTGGCAAATGTTTGCTGAACGAGCCAACGTGGCCTATAAGCCAGGCACCCGGAAATTTCATGGACCGCGCTAGGAATACAGTGCCAAACGGATATCTGCGCATTTTTGGCTAAAAAAATTGATATTTCTAGAAGAATCTTTGAATTTAATTCTGTATTTGAACGGATAAATAATTCTGAGTTTAAAAAGAAAACAATTAGAAACGTTGTAGTAAAGAATTCTCGACAACGAAATACCATGTACCTATTTTAAATATTTTAACCATAAATAACAATGATTTAAGTGATACCCAGAAATGTATGTTAAGGCATTGACACTGAGAAGGGACGATGAACATTTATGTTGGCCGTATCGTCATTGTCTATCGTCCGATCTTTATAAATCTTGGCACATGGCTAGATATTATAGTTTTTAGCTGTAAACAAATAGATTTTTAAATCTGGTTCAATCATTTTGAATAAATACACCAATCTGACGTTAAGAGTTAAAAAAAAAAGAATTTAAACGTCATTGAATTAAAAAATGTCTTGTATTTCAAGTCCTTTGCTGGAAAAGCTTTCATTTCTCGTTTCTGAGACCGGATCCTGCAATTCCGAAACGTGCTGTTATTGCACAATGCCGGGCATTTTCTTTTTTTCGAATGCACGGAATGATTTTGCTGTTTATTGTTTGTTTTGCCGTTCTGCCTGCCATCGCTTTTACTCTGCTTTCCTGCTGAAGACCCTTCTGTCACCTCCGCCCTGCCCGCGCTTTCCCGCCATTGTTATTCCTGCATTGTTGGGCTGCTCTTTGCTTTATCCTTTTTTATCGATTGTTCTCCAACGTGGAGGCTGCAGAAATTACAATTTGAATGACATTCGATCGCAGAGGCTAGCGGGGCAGCAGGGGCAGCAGGGGTGGTGCGGGGAGCGGCCAAGCGATTAAGGTTGCCACAACAAAAGCCGCAATATTTTCCTTAGCCTGCCCCCCCCCCACTCGGCTCCCCAAGCCGCCACCCGGGCCACTGATGTTTCTCCTTTTGTGTTTGTTTACCAAAGTGAAAAATGATAAAATTGCCAGCTTCATCTTCCACCGAGGACGTCCTGTATATGCTACCCTCGTCGTTGCTTTCTTTCTTTTTTATTCCCTGGCTACACTCGAAAGAATTCAGGATTCCTCATCTGATATCAAACTTGCAAATACGTATCTTAAGCTGATTTGGTTGTAAATTTGTAGTTTGCATTTCAGGTTAAATTCGGTCGCTGCGAAAGATATGTATCATCAGTGCGTGAGAACAATGGGCGCTGACTGCACCCGGCAGCTGCAACGAATTCATCCACACAAATATTTCATCTGCTTACAATAATTTATGCTGCCTGTCTGCAGCCGACAGGACTCGTCCTGGAAACAAGTAGCAGAAAAGTAGCATAAGCAAAAACGGGGAGGTGGATGTGCCGCTGTAGTATTTGCATATTTAATTTAAAATAAAGCGCACTCTTTGCTCTACGGCAAAACTTGCTTGCGAAAGTACAAGGAAACCCACTCATATTTATATATTCACATATACAAGTGTAGGGATGTATGCATGAAGCACTCACCCTGGGCTTGCCACACTTGCCTCAAGTGGCGGCATAAATTCAAATGCCACTTTGGCAACAGCCTCGGCAAATTACGTATACGCAACGTAGGCACACAAACGACAACAGTCAGAGAGTTCGCTCTGTTTCCCTGCCTTTCTCCATCTCTGTTTCTCGGTGTGAGCTCCCAAGTGGGCCCCTTTCCGCCTGCACCTCGCTCCCCCCACCCGCTAGTGGCTTTCAATATAAATTTCGCAATTTAGGGGAAATCTGTAGCCAAAATACTATATGCGCTCCAACTGCAGTTGTAGGTATATGTATATTTGTATGGTATATACACAGTGTGGAATATGAATGTGTTTATGTTTCGTACCGACAGAATCTCTAGCCAGCGGAAATCATGTGCATTTTGCTGGTTATTCGGGCGTAGGATATTTTAAAAAGCCATTTCGGAGGACCGGTCGCAAATAAAGCAAATGACTAGTGAAATTGGGAGACTTCAAATGCAAAATTCAACTGAATATTTGAAGGTATACCAGAGTTTTAAAAAGAACAAGGATATATTAAATTCGTACGAATGTATGTAACAGAAGAAGAAAACTTTTCCGACCCTATATATATATTTTTGATCAGCACTAACAGCCGAGTTGATCCAGCTATATCCAATCTAGCCATGTCTGCTTGTTGCGACCACAATTTCAATGCTATTAAATACTTTTTAAAATCAGGTAGAAACTGAGAACTGGGCATTTATAATCGAGACACTGGACTATAATCGTTCTGACGTGTTTCTGATTTGCACTGTAACCTTTATTTTCTAAAAGTCTCACCAAATCTGCCTCAAATCCCGACTAAACATTCTTTTTTTTAGCCGAGAAAACAATTTCGTTTATCTGAAATGCTTTTCTTTGCTTGCTGCACACAAACGGCAAACTGTGCAGAGCCTTGGCCCCCGGGGAGGGACAACCAATAGAGCCGGAAGCAACACAGACGTGCAGGCCAGACAAACAGACAGCCAGCCAGCTAGCCTGAGAAAGTCTACGAAAAGAAGCCATCATCACATCGTTTTTGGCCACCCTGAGCTGCAGTTCGCCGTAAAGCTGGGACAGACAAAATGAGCGTTGCAATAAAATTTTTAAACACTCACGGAAACGGCATGCTAAGGGCCACAAGTGTTGCCTTAGCAATTGCCTGCAAATGATGCCAAGAAACTGAGGCAGAAATCCAAAGCAAGAGACTGACAAAGTTGTTGGTAGGCGACAAGCAAAAAAAAGGCTAAAAATGGGGAAAAAGGCTAGTAGATGCGGGTAACATCAAGGGAAAAATGGGAACCAATGCAATTCGGCTACAATTTAATTTTAGGTACATCGAATTTTATTCTTTTAGTACAGAACAACTAAAATTCGGTCGAAGGAATTTTTTTTACCAGTCTAAGGTAAAAGAATTGGGAACATTTTTTGGCTCTGTGCATTTCAAAAGCACGCAGGCAGAAAGCTAGACAAGCGGCCTCATCTTGCACCTCTGACTTTGAGCTTCTTTTGGCCATCGACAAACTAACCGCAGCTGTTGCACCTGTCTGCGTCCTTTCTGCTACGCCGCTTCCTACCCTGGCCGGCTCCTTTTTGGCTGCTTTACATTTTTGCGGCATCCACAAGCTTGCGTCTTCCCCATGCGGGCAGCAGCAACCCGCACAAGCCGCATGGCCAACTTTGAAGGCAAACAGATGTTTGCTCCTCACACCAGAATTCAGGGGATCCGGGGGATCCGGGGCATTCAGGGGCGTGTGACATTAAATGTCGCTTAATTTGAGTGCCCCTTGGCAGCAGCAGCTGCCACGAATGGGATTCCAAATGGAAAGGGAATGATGTGTGTCTCTGGCTACATTTGGCGCTGCGGGTTGCCTGGGTGCATTAGAAAACCGCAGAGGGCTGGGCGGGTAGCTAAAAGCGAGGCAAATGCATCACAGCCAGGAGCATAATTCACACTCTGGAATGCCACTTGGTTGGCAAAAAAGAGGGCGAGCAAAGTGAGCAAAGCGGATATTTCACCAAAAATTCTTGAAATTTGCCAGAGCCACCGGGGACATGACGTGAATAGTTGCAGCTGCTCTATGGTAATGTATCGATTTATAATTGAGCCAAAGTTGGGCGGCAAAGGGAATTTGAGAAATGCCCAATATTCACTACGAAATAACTCTCTGTTCTCAACGAGGATTTAACTGTCAAGGGACATAAATGTTAAATTTATAGGAAGCTACAAATCATTAGATTAAGATATGCAATAGGGATTTGCGAATGGATCCACTTATTTGATAATTTCCTGCAATTAGCAATCTCAATTGGAGATTTAACACTCATTACATGTCTGACTATCAACGCAAAATGTAGGTGTAGAATAAATATGCGTTTGCGCGATTGTTATGCAAACAACGGCAGGGCACACTGCAAATAGTAGCAGTATTCAGTGGAAGCACACAGTCCACACTCCGACGAATATTGTTAACCTACTTCCTGCGCACAAAAAGTGGGCAACGGCAGACAACATAAATTCTATTATTTATTCATTAATTTAAGGCCCGACCAGGCAGGAACTTAATCACAATTTGCAATCTGCGACATAATCGCAGTTGCCAAAGTTTCGTTGTTTGATTTCTGGCCTGTTTGGGGCAATTTAATTAAGCGCTCCGGCCTTTTGTTTCTAGCTGCCAGGCTCAAAACTGGTATTTTCCGGCGGACATGAAAACACACGTGAAAATCCACCAAAACCAATTTGCAACTTTAATTCAAACACCCACATGGGGGGAGTGGAGGCAAAGGGGCTGGATAAATCCAACAGACACACCCACCAAAAACCAGTGAAAAATCCACTAACATGAGCCTGCAACTTTTACCTCTGCCCGCCGACCGCCTAATTTTTTTTCCTACAGTCTAACTGGGTAGAGAGAAGCCAAATTGGGTTAAAACCATAATGCCAAAGTATTAATGTTGCATTTAAGGGGAAGTGCGGGAAAGAGCGATGCGGGTTGCAACCAAAAACCGCAAACAAGAACCGGTTTAGGTAACCGTTACCTCCGCAAACATGCTACTACATATACATACATATATGCCTTGAATGCAATATACTATATGTATATGAATGGTATGAGTTGCGAGTGTGTGCAGTGCGCTGGCAAACATGGCAGAAAACATTTGCCAACTGCCATCAGCAGAGACTGCAACGAGAAAGCCTTTCCCAGGGGCCCGGCAATTAATGGCCCATGTGGAAAGAGGTGATTGCAGGTGAGCGGGTTCAGGATACCCTTGACTATGGGGGTCCTAATGCCACAACTAAATCACTTAACATGTTATGTAATCATTTTCCAGATAAGTAGGCTACAAAATTGAGACACCACCTAACAAAAGTGTCTTAAATAAAGTGAGTATGGGTTTTACTATACTATCTGGAAATTTTAAAAGAATTTACAACATTATTGCGGATGGTAAATAAGATTTGGAAAAATGGTTGAGAGTAAAAATGGATGCAGGTGTACAAAATACAGCATGTAAAATACAATATAAACAACAATAAATGCTGGTATTCTAAATCAAACCCATAAAAACATATACTACATGCCATTTATCATAGCCTGCAAGTCAATTGTAAATAAAAAACAACCCTGAAATGCAAAATCTAATCCCGAATAGAGCCCAAGAGAGCTGTCTGCCTGAATTTTACTTTGGGGACAGAATCGCTTGGGGAAGAAAGCAAACACCTGCTCGCAATTATAATGCCCGGAACGAGGGTATGGAAATTCAGCGAACGCAGGTTGAACATGGAATATTTGCCTGCCCACAAAAACATGATATTGCCTCCCTGCAACCCCTCCAACCCCTCAAACGTGGAACCTCCAGTAACACACATCCTTTTGCCCGCTTCCGTTGCCAACGTGGAAATTCGCATAAACAAATTTACACGAACGAAGCTGCAACGCTTTGGCATTTGCCAATTGGAGTTTCGAGTCCGCTTCCGCACTCACCTGAGTGTGTGTGCTGTGAACAGGTAAATGTGTGGCTGAAGGTCCTGGCTGCGAATTGTTTGTGGGGGGAAATATTTACTTATTGCACATATTTCACTTCAAAGCCTTAAAGGTGGGTGAAATTTGCGAGAATAAATCAGCGTGGATAAAGTTATACGTAAAAACAATAAGCAATGGCGAGAAATTTCAATTCGAAGGCTAACATCCATTTTTGTTCACTTCGGAAGCTTTCAGTAATTTCAGCTTTTCAACCCATCATGAGGGAGTGCCTGCCAATTGACATTGGCTTAATTGCCCGAAAAGGAAACAGTGAAAGTGCATTAATGCAATCATTTCTTTTCAGTCAATATAAAGGGATTAAAAAGGCTCAATTTATCGTATCAGCCGGCAGCCATCACCAGTATTTAAGTGGACAATCCAATTAAAGACTGTCATTAATGAGGCAGCAAGTGCAGAGCCATCGGAATGTGATGTCATTGTGCAAGAGCACATCCAGCGCACTGGCATAGGCATTTTAAAGACTTTCAATCAATTTTACATTTTCAAAGCCAAGCACTGCAGATGTTGCATCACTTGGCTTGCTCTTTGCCATTTCAGTTTCCCTATAAAACTGGTGGGCAGGCCTACATACTGCCTCCCCCACATACCCCTCGAAAACTGTTCATGCATTACGTGCATAAGAGCACTTTACTGGCCATTTGCGTTTTGCATTTCGGACTGGCTGGCAGGGGTGCCCCCGCCCCGCTACGTTCTGTCCTTATTGGGGGTTATGTCATTGGCATGCAAGCGATATCAAAGGAGCAAACGCCGGGAACACATCATACGAGTATACCTGCTCGAACCGCTCTGACTTTCGTTTTAATTAGAAACTGGAAGACGCAAAGGAAAGTCGAGCCTCATTGCACGGGGAACGTCCAATGTGAAGGCTGAGTAATTTAGCCCGAGTATCTAACTTTAATTGTTACTTCAAGCAACGGGTAATTATTTTTCTGATAAATACAGCTTTTGTTCCCAGAGACATTCGTGTTGGGGGTAAAATAAAAGAAACCTAATCACGCATACGAAGAGTTAGTCAAGGTCGAGTTTATATTTCATTAACAAACTATAAACTTTAAGAATGTAATCAAAAAGTGTCCTAAATATATTATTAACACAAAACACTTAATAATTCGATTAATTGAATAATAACTTTGTTGGAAGACATTTTTAAAGTACAAAAAATTACTCCTGTTTATAAATTTTGATAAATTATTATCAAGTTTAAAATGGATAAGTAGAAGTCTCCGACCCCACAAAGTAGAAGTCTCTTGATCAGCATTAATAGACGAGTCGATCTAGCCATGTCCGTCTGTCTGCCTGTCTGTCCGTGTCTCCATCTCTATGTATGAATACGTCGTTCTCCGGGATGGTAAGAGCTAGAGACGTAATTCCATTATATGTGTACGCAGATCGACTTTATTTTTATTTTTGCCACGCCCCTTACCACCTTCGTGATTTCCATAAAACTGCATTTGGTTCCATATATTTAATAATATCGCCAAAATAGTAGGAGCTAGAGACATAATTCTTTTTGTTTTAGGTCCGTTTATATATTATCCACTATTGTCTATATCTCTGAAATAGTTGGAGCAAGAGATCTTTGTGATTACAGTTAAAATTGTAAATACCTAGCCATGTGGCAAGTTTTGTAAAGATCGGGCAATAAAATATGATGATACGGCCTTTGCCAGTGAATGCCTGGTGAAAATAGGAATGTACATGGTAAGTATCCCGTTGTCGAGAAGTCTCTACTACAGCGTTTCTACTTATTTCTGTATAAATTTCTGAATCGCTTGAAAATGAGTGGCATATTGCGCATACGCCGCATTAGCCCAAGTCATATAAAGAAACCGAATTTGAATTTAATGCACCTGGCTCAGGCGATTACTGGCAGCCAGGCGTGAGCTTTAACCGCATGTAAATCCTTGGTTGCCATTTAGTAACTCACCTGAGGACGACGACTGCGAGTGGCGCATGGTGGTGGCCATGGCAATGGAACTTATTTCGGATTCGGGCGACCACATTTTCAAATCGATGTCACTTCTTATTGTTCAAATGATTCGACCTTGTTTTTTTCACAACTTAATTTCTAAGTCATCTTTTTGTTTTTCCTTCTATTCCGTGTTTCTTTTTGATTATTTTATGAATTTTAATTTATTAAAAAAGTTTTGTTCGCAAAGTTTGGCATGTTTTATGCATAGTTGCGGATAACTAGCCACCGATGGCAGTTTCCGGAGGCTGGGACGTGGTTCTTGGTAAAAAACTGAATACATAAATATACAAATACATATACCACACAATAACAAAGCAGTCCAGGACACTTTTTTGAAAAAGGTTAGCAAAGATTGTTAAAAAATCAAAAAACTAATAAGCGCGAGGAAGGTAAAAATTTATAAAATTACCTAACGGTTCAGGAGGAAAATTATAGCCCAAACTCTCTCTTTAAAATCATTTTACACGCTCGATGCGCAGTGTAAACGGCATAACTTTTTCCTTGCTCCATCGTCCCCACCCTTAATTTGGCTATAATTTCGCCCCTTTTGCTGCCAAGAAAATGTATAAAACTTGCCAAAAGCTTAAATCAAAATGAAAGTTTATTCTCTCTATTTCCCATTCACTTATTTTCCCCAGCACATTCGCTCTGTCTTTCTCAGACTTTGCTCCTAATCCACTGCCTTCGCAACCGCCATTAGCTGGCTGGAAAAGCAGGAAAACCCCCACTTTCCCCCGAGAGCCTTGTAATTTGAAACACATTTTCAAGTGGCAAGTGCCAAATGACAGTAACAGCAACTAAACAACAACACTGCCGATCTGCATCCTTGGCGGGAGGGGCGGAGAAGTGGGGAGCAGCATGAAGAGCATTTGATGGCATTGTAAGCACCACTACCCCATGCACCTCCCATGTTGGCCTCAAATTGCTGTCATTAACTTGAAAGTGCAAGGAGCAACTAAAAAGCAACCGGCAGAGACAATGACTCCTTGTTGCTGCACTTGTAGTTGTTGCCGTCCTGACCTGACAAGGACGACTATTCCAGATCTAGTATCGAAAGAACAGCACATTGCGTGCGGCTCTGGCCGGGGCCGGGAATTCCCCTTTTGGATACTATATACTCGTATATATAGGTAGCAGTAGCCCGATGTTTATTTACACAGCTGAGACTCAATTACAGTCGAGTGTGTAAGAAGCAAAAAAATAAAAGGGCGGTAGTGTTGTCCTCCGTGGAGAGAAATTGCTGAGAACAGCTCAATAAAAACTACAAACGATTTGCGCGTGCCATCCCGACAAGGATAATAAACAAGCAGTTTCCAGGACAAAAAAGGACAAAGACAGAGAACTCGGATAAATTGACATGAACTTTCTGGGAAAGTTACAAATGTATTTCCAACATTGCGAGCATGAAATTGAAAGATTAGTATTTTTATACCATGTACTCGTACCTTAAGGAACAAATAGTATATTAAGTTTGAGCAATGTATGTAAGAGGGAGAAGGAAGAGTTTCCGACCCTATAAAGTACATAGCCGATTCGATCTAGCTATTTGCGTCTGTCTGTCTGTCTGCCTCTACTTAATTGACCATAACAAAATAAGGTCTAGTGACAAAATTCGTTTTGTAGTATATCCGTTTAACTAAAACGCTGATAATGTTATTTCCACGCACCTTTCCGCCTTTGCATTTGCTATATCCTTCGCAAGAGCTTTATCTTCGAAATGGTAAAATCGAGAGACAATTACGGTGCAATTTTTTCTTTAACTTGGCCTTCATCTTTAAGTATTTTTAAGGGTTCCAAAGGCTTGGTCTTGAGACTATACATCTATTCTTTTTTTTTGGAATCCCCAGCTGCCATCTAAATCCCTGCCAACTCGGCTATAACCAAAGCTCTTTCTTCGCTGCGCAATCAAATCCTGTCAGTGCCTGCCACAGCGGTGTGCAAAAGTCACCCATCTTGAAGCCAAGAAAAAAGAAAACCGAAAAAAATTAAACCGAAGAGACCAAGAAGCATGGACAGGGCAAATATTTATTGATGGCACTCTCGGCATTGACAGTGGGGCAAAAACGTGAGGAAAAATTATGCGCCAGCCCCCACACTAGCTCCGCCCCCTTGGATATGCCGCAGAGCTCCATAATTTCGTAACAGCCGTAAAAGGGAGGCCACAGCATCCGACTAAGGCTCCTCCCTGATGATAATCATCGTCAGCATCATCATCATCATCGGGAAGGTGGCCATTGATGGCGCCATGTTTTGTTTTTGTTTGTCCAACCAATATGCGAATGTGTGTGCGAGTGTCCTGCGAGGATGTCTGGTAATGTGAGCTGACAAAACTTTCACTGTGTGTCTGGCATTTGTTTGCCCCGTGTGTGTGTGGTGTGTTTACTGTCGGAATTTGTAATGAAAGTGAGCTGTTCATTTGCCTTGGGGTCGCCAAGTGGCCCGCACATATGAATCTACACTGAGCGAATATTGACTGAGCAGTTATGATACGAAAGCTCCTAATTTGACCTAAAGTTCTTAGCTAATCATGTAACTAACTTTGTGGCAAAAAGGGGCCAAAGTTTTTCGAATTTGTCACAAATGTGGCATTGAAATCACGCCAAATCAAATCCCTCAGTGCATGTCCAATCGGCCCATCGTTTTTCCATTTTCCCCTAACATTTGGCCCTTTGTCTTGCGTGTAAAGTAAATGTTGGCTCATGCCATATTTTTTGTTTTACGATTGGTCCCAGAAAAAAATGTAAACAGGAGTGAAAAAATAGTCAAGGCAGCGACAAAAAAGGCCAAGTCAGGCCTGCGCTAACCATAACTTGTCATAAGTCCCCCAGGCTTGCTGTGTGCTGTGGACTCAGATATGAGTAGAGGAAAATATAGGCATGATACTGAAACTTTTATGACTACAAATTTCTTTAGTGCAAAGCCGGGTCGAAATGCGTACTTTATGTTAATGCGACGGTCGGGAAAGTTTCAGATGGGGGAGGAGGTCGGAAAAAAGCGGGAAGATTGAGAGACTGCGGCAAAGTTTTTGGAATCGCTAGCACACACTTTGGGTATATCAATTTGAGAAGCCAGCAGGCAAAAAGTGTATTTTCTGAGGTAAAACTGCTAATTATCATTATCTAGAAATGCTAGAAAACCACACTTGCTCTATTCCATGATATGATATAAAGTGGGGAGCTAGAAAAACAAGGCTTGCTCTATTCCATGATATGATATTAAGTGGGGAACCCCAAACCAAGATCCAAACTGTTTTTCATTCTCATCTCTGTTTGCTCACTTTTTGTTATGCAACCAAGTTGAAAATAATCTTTAGCGTTGAAATGCGCAAACGTTTTTTTGTTCGTTCTCGTACGCTTTGTTTGTTCTCCCAAGGACACAACAAAAGCAGCCAACAATATGATAATTTCCCAAAGAGCGGGACGGACTAGGCAGCGAGATGGAGCGAAACTTGGCTGCTGCATTATAATAATTGTGGCTGACAAATGCGACAAAAACAAAACGCAGAAACAACGGCTCGCATACACAACAAAACGCCGACGAGGGCCATGGCAATAATGATAACTAACCGCAGAAGAGCGCCGAAAGCGCTGCAGCCGACTCACAATAGATGCGTACAGTTCATATTGACTAATAATGATTTAATAACCATATTCTGCTTTGACTTTGCAAATCGTAGGATTCTTACAAATTCTGCTATTCACCAATATAAAGGGATACATAGCTGAGTTCGCATATCACATCGCAGTAAATAGAACTTATTAGGTTTATACTATAAGAGTGCATAATTATCTCTAAGTACACAGTGCAAGATCTAACCTAACAAGATGCTTTTGATATACTTTTTAATAAAATTGCAAATGTCGTGGTACCTTTTTGTAAACATTGATTTCAATAAAAAAAATGTATACTCTCCTTTAATAATTATTAAGTTTAGCATTCAGTTTGCTAAACTAACAATATTCTCGAAACAACAAAAATCAATCAAAAGTAAAATTCGTAAGATCTGGCAGTAACATTGATTTGGTAACATATAAGACTAAAATTGGTTTTAATTCAATCCATTAATGTTCTTCTATAACACCGAATTTCATTGAACAAAAGTTTACTCAATAAGTTTATCATTCAGTTTGCTAAACTAACAATTGTCCTGAAACAGTGCGCGCTATTGATAGTCAATTGAAGGTTCTTGAATCGTTGTAGGCAATGTCAACCGTATGCAGCGTGTGTGTGCGAGTGGAGGGACAATAGGCATAGAGCACTTCCGCTCTGACATCTTTGGCCTACATAGCAAAACAGTTGCAACTGTTACAGAGCCGAGAGAAAGTGGGGAAGGTAGGGAGAGGAGAGAAATGGAGGGGGGCATGGACGGGAGGAGGAAGGAGCCGCAATGAGGACTCTTGTTATTTGCACATGTGTGGCCCCTGTTGTTCTTGTCTGGGGCATTCTTTTTTTTGTGTGTTTTGTTGGTGTTCGCCGTTCGTGTCCTGTCTCTTGGCACTTGTGTCATTTTTAACTGCTTGCGAGTCTCCGCAGGCTCTCAGTTGGGGGATAAAAACCTTTTAATTTGCTCAGCCGCATACTCCACGCCCACTCCATCCCATCCTCCTCTTCCGCACTACCCCGCCACCCCCCTCCCCTCTGGGCAGTAGCACAACAAGCGCAATTTCCTTTTAATTTCCTTGCAGGCAGGACGAATGAAAAACGAAACAAAAAGTACGGGTATACTAAAAACAGAAGACAGGGAAAATAAGAGAAGAAGGTTTTCGAACAAATGGAAATATTTCTGTTTGCTTTCGCTGCCTACGACGGACATTGGTCAATGTTTACCAAACAATTACTTCCTCCTTTTGTCGCACAAACTAAATGCTTCTGACCCATAACAACTGCCTTCCGTCCCCACGTGCCTTTTAGCAGGTCCTTCCTTCCTCCCCTTGCATTTCCCCTTGGATTCGACCATTTCCCTTTCGATTGGGCCAACAATTTCGTTGGCTCCGCCTGCAAAACGTTCGACTGGGCAGCTGCCCGGTCTTTATGGTAGGAAATATGCAAATGTTTGCTTTACATTGTTTTCATTTCTCATGTTTTTTTTTCTTTCTTTTAGCTGATTCAGCTCTATCAACTTTCTTTGTTTCGGGGTCTATTTATAGCGCCCTAAGTCGAAGTAAACGATTCGGCAGCGGAGATCATCGCGGTTCCATGGTGTAATGGTTAGCACTCAGGACTCTGAATCCTGCGATCCGAGTTCAAATCTCGGTGGAACCTGAAGGTTTCCTTTTTCTTCCCATTATTAATTTTAATTATTTTGTATTTATAGATTCATCAGAGACTAATTCACAAATATTCGGGCACTAAAAATATAAATCCAGAAGAAAGATTCTATAACATCTCGTTTATAAAGAGCTATTTATGGTTCAAGCTGTAGCGGAAAGATTATGTAAGAACTGGTTGTGCCGCTTTGTGACCTGCTTGACCTGCCGCTCAGCATTTGTAAATTACATTTCCCAAATATTCCCCAAATACCATTTTATGCATAATTGACAATACACACACGAACCTTTTTTCCTCCCGTGCCGTTAACTCATTAATTAATATGCAGGTCAAAAGTAATTGCTATTTAAAGGTTAAACGTGTCCATAGAAGGTGGAAAATTCGAGAGGCAAGGACAAGTGAGTCAAAGGGGGGAAATGCGTGGAAAACGGGTGATGCGACGACAAGAAGTCGGGCGGACATGGACACGGTCAAGTGCGGAAATGAAGAGCGGCGGTGGGAGGCGAGTGTCATCAAAATTAATTGCCAATTAATTCTTTATGAGCGAGCCGATGGCTCCGGGCCGAAAAAAAACCAAAAGTCCGCAACAACAATCGCCACCAATGACAGTCAAATAACCAAAAAACACAAAGGCACACACACGGAAAGTCGAACCTACACTTGGAACAATGTATTCGAGTATCAGCGAAAATATCCGAAAGTTGAACTTAGGGCATCATCTCTTCTTAGAAGTTTTGCATCTTAGATATAAGAAAACAATTACGAAGAGTATCTAACAGATGAGTATCCTCAATGGTTTACATTTATTCATCTTATAGAATACAATATTGCCTCTTTACACCAAACAACACAGACAATGAGAAAACCGAAGATGAGTCAGTCACTTTATTGAGATAGGATAATGGAATACACGAGCCGAAAAGCAACCGGAGGCGTATCCTGGCGTACTGGGGGTCCCTATAAAATAACTGCGCACCGAAGTGTGAATACGAAATGTGGGGAAAAAACAATTCTCCGCCAAAGCTCACACCGACAATAAAAAATTAATATGCCAAAATGTGGAAAATTGTTCGGCGCGAAATTTGCTTTCTGCTTGCATTAATTTTGGCCCATCGCGTATTAGTACAGATTAGCTACGGATCATTAGCTTTGAGTGGGTACGGGAATGACTGTGGACCTGGGATTCTGTGCGGGGATGTTCTTTTTTTTTGGGCCAAAAGCACGTGCTGGCCGAAATAGGTTATGGCTACCCTGTGCCCCGAAAACGTCTCAGTTTTCTTTCCTGCCCTGATGTTGGTGTATTGTCCTCGCTGGTGTCACGAAATGTTTTGACAACTTTTGCGTGGTTGACAACAAAAAAATTGGGAATGGGTAAAAAAGAGCCAAAACTAAACGCGACAGAACTGAACAAATCATAACTTTTGTGTCGTTTTCGGCCTTATTTATTAGGCGTGTTTCCGTTTTTTTTGTGTTATTCGTTTTTGTTGTTGTACCAAAGAAAACGGGGGAAAACGCGGCGGCTTCCCGGGCGTTTCGAAATATGAAACCAGCGCGCTCCAAAGTAAAACCAAAACTAAGCATTTAAGGACACTTACGATTGATTTTATACCGAAAGCCAGACTCCGAAAACTGAAGCCGAGTGACACAGAAACCATTCGGTTCCAGCGAAAGGACCCGACAGCGGCACGAAGACCGCAGGACTCGGTTCGGAATTTGAAAAGCTTTTGCTGCATCCTTAATTCCCGCGTACCCTCCAAAAAGGCTCATACTGTCGGTAAATCCAGCAGGTTGTTTTTTGTTTGGCGCGCTTTATTAAAATTACATTATCATTAGAAAGGCACGGCACCATGTGCCTAATTAGCTTATTTCATTATAACGAAATTGCCAGCACGGAAAGGTCTGTGTGAGCCCAGTCCTTTAAATCTGGCAACCATTTTCTTAATGAATGAAATTCTGGGTAATTTACCATGCGACCCTCTACATGTGAGAGCTGTAAATTAAATTGCTCGTTTTGGCTGCCTAAATTAATAGATATTTTTTACAATCAGTAAGCTCATAAATAGATATATTAAAAAAATACACAAATTAGCAGGCTGTTGGGGGTTAATCATAACATATTTCCCACCAGAACTTTAAAGATTCTTTTTTTTACACCCAGCAACATCAAGAATTTCTATCTTTTGGCATTTCTCTTTTCCGTTTTTTTCTTGTCGCTTTGCCAGATTTATTTATAGAATAAACCTGTGTAGGCAACTTTCTCCTCTATGATCATTCCCTGATCTCCCATCACTTGCTAGCCTCTTCATTAGAAAACTGCCGCTTGGCGTTAATCTTCCACCGAGGTTCCATGGTGTAATGGTTAGCACTCAGGACTCTGAATCCTGCGATCCGAGTTCAAATCTCGGTGGAACCTGACTGGGAAATACTTTTTTCTTTTTTTACGTCTACCAAATTGGTAAATCTAAAGTATGTTTTCGATGTATTTTTATTTTTGCTTATAAAGTCTTGCAAGTATTTTTAGTCTTGTATTGACAAAGTGATCATCAGCTAGGTTCCATGGTGTAATGGTTAGCACTCAGGACTCTGAATCCTGCGATCCGAGTTCAAATCTCGGTGGAACCTGATTGAGAATTTATTTTTTTTAATCTTTTATAAGGTTTTCTAATACTTCCAAAGAACATAAGCGCTTAAAACAAGTAAATAAAATGAAAATTAAATTCACTGTTTATCGCACAACACGTGCTTTTACTGGCTGAGCTTTCTGGAAAGCTCAAGTTGTCAACAATGTGCGGTACACCCACACAAGTAGCTGGCACGTGAGAGCATGCCCACACACACACACGTGTATGTGTGCAAGGGAGAAGGCGGAAAAGAGACAGAGACAATGGGAAGGGGGAGGCCAATAGCCAGGCCAATAAGGAAAAGTAAAAAACATAAACAATAAACAATAAGCAAGGCGACTGACTTACCTTTGTCGCGGAACAATTGCTTGTAGGCGGAGAGCTGCTCGGCGTCCAGCCACTCGTCGACGGTGGGCAGGGGGGGTGTGGCGTGGGCGGAGGGGTGCGATTGCGAATTAAGGGAGGACCAAATCAATAGGACGATTTTCGTCAGCGAAACTGTGAACATCAGACTCAGCACCAGAGCAATTAAAACCTTCAGCGACCGTTTTAACATAATTCACAATGCACAATCTCCTTCTCCCTCTCCTCCGCCTATCGGGGGATCTGCGCAGCCTTCTCTTTCTAGCAGCGATAATGCAGCTAGCGAATTTTTTGTTTTTTTTTTTACTTCAGCACTACGAACCATCCATAATCGCGCCTAATTCGTTGGTTCAGTTAGCGTAACTTCACTCGGCGGAATGTCTGACAGGATTACGGTAATTACTCTTGAGCTTGAGCAGGAAAAGCGCTGATGATTGCAAAAATGCAGCGAGAGCAAAAACAAATGCAAGCTTCTGTTTATGTTTGCCGTTCACACACGCAATGTGCGGAAGAGAGACAGGACCAGCCGTAGTTGCCAGTCTGGCAAGGCCCACGGGTATCTGGCAACATCAGATGAAACAGCTGAGTAGCCAAGACTCGAACCAAACCAACGCCAATCAATTAGTGTTTATATTATTATACATTTATATGATATTTTCAATAAAAAATAAAAAGTGCAACGTTTTTGTAAGCCCGAAAAATGAAAAAAAAGAATAAAATTAAATAAAAACAAAATAAAAGAAATTTCCATTTCAGGTTCCACCGAGATTTGAACTCGGATCGCAGGATTCAGAGTCCTGAGTGCTAACCATTACACCATGGAACCGCTTGCTCGTTGAATGGCAAAAGTTTAATAGATTGTTAAGGAAAGAAAAAACGCAGATTTTTGTTATTTTGTTTTCAATGATTTTGACCAAAAAAAAAACAAAATAAATAGTATATATATGTAAAATGGATTTCTGATGAATACCAACTTTACTGCAAGCCCACCTAGACATTTAACATGATTTTGCCAATTAAATAATTGCTAATGGCAAAATAAAATAAAATGTTTAATTTTTATTTAAAATTGGAATACAAAATAAAAAAAAATATATATATAAAAAATAAATTTCATTTTCAGGTTCCACCGAGATTTGAACTCGGATCGCAGGATTCAGAGTCCTGAGTGCTAACCATTACACCATGGAACCGCTTGATGGCTCGATGACAAAAACCAGTCAAACCATTGAAGTAGCTTGTATCTTTTTTTTCGCGAGATAAAAAGATGCCTAAAATGTAGAGAAAGTTTTATAATAATAATAAATGCCTGACTAATTTGTTTTGCAACATTTTATTTGTTCAAATTAATTTTTTTTTGTTTTTACAAGCACTTAAGATTAAGTCGAATTTGCCAGCGCGCATACTCCATGTAATCCGTTTGCAGGTCCATTATTGTGTGTCCGATTGGCGTACTTTCCCGGAGCGGGTGCATTTAGCCGTAGTAGGAGTAGGGGGAGGCGTAGTAGCCACCGGAGTAGGCATATGGGCTGGCTCCGTAGTAGAACTGGGGAGCGGGCTCAGGGTTGGCAATGGGAATGGGAGCAGGGTTGGCGCGGGGCAGGGGGGCGGGTGCAGGAACGGCCAGGGCGGCAGCGAAAAGGGCGGCGAAGACAACAACCAGCTAAAAAATAAGAATAAAATACTATGAGTCCAAGAAAATTCTGAGCTTAAGTTCCCATAACTATTAACAGCTTTTTATAGGTTAGGTTGAGCCGAATGACTTCTCCTGAAACTTTCACTTGTGAAAAGTAAAGTTTACTACTTTAATAGGTTTTAACTAATATTTCGACAGTTTATATTTTGTCACCTGAATATTTTATCATATTCAGTCGCTTCCAATAGGTTTCTTAAATTTCTCACTCTACAAGAGTCCTTCAGTTTTGGAGTCTTATGGATATCCTTTCTAGGTTATACTCACCAGCTTGAACATTTTGCTTGTTTTGGTTTTTTGGGGACTTGAGGTGCTTCTTAGGCGTTTGCAGTTTGCGATTTGATGCTGGTCTGTCAGAAATCGCGGGCTTATATAGTCCTCACTGGAAAGTCGTCACCGAATTATTCGCACTTCATGACTTATTTATGATGTCGCACTTCTGGACTCTGATCGGATTTATGGCCTTTTCTGTTTTGCTCACATCATTCGGCCATAGTTTCGTTTTCTATTTTTACGCCAATAGTTTTTGTCATTTTGTCAGGCCAAAATTAAAAAATTTCCTTTCGCATTCTAATGACTTCTTATTCGCCGGCGATCTCTGAGATGATGGAATCATACAGATATACATTCGTAGATATAGACTGGCCTTGAACGTGATTCCAGCCTTAGACTGGAGAATATTTCGGCTACGCTTATTGCATTTTAATTTGGAATTTCTGGTCGCTACTTCGGGCTACCATTGAGGTGATTAATGATTGGTAGGTATGGGCGAGGGATTCGAATGAGAGCGGGAATCGGTTTGAGGATGGATCTGCCTGTTATCAGAACATCAAATGTTTGTCGTGGAATCAATTAGGCAAATTAATGGAATTTAATGCAATTATATTGTAATTTCAATTCATATTTAATCAAATTGAAAATTCGTTACGGCTGGCGTTCTCTCAATATCATTCACTTAAATTAAGATAGCTAAAAATTGCTCCCTATGTTTAAGTTCCATATTTTCAAATATTTTTGAAATTCGTATATAAACCGGGACAAAATAATTTTAAGCGATCTAATCTAATCTCAGAATCAACATTTTATGGGCATTAAAATTGGGGACTCCGCAGACTAGTGTGACTTGAGGAAGCGCGACTTCTATAATCCTTTATAATGTTTTTTTGATATTTCAATATAAAGTAGTAATTTATTCAAAGGAAAAACAGCTAATATGAACAGCTAATAGGATACAAAAATATGCTTTGATTTTTGCATAATTCCCAAATAATATTTACGTAACTACGCAGTAGCTTTGTAAATTTAAAATTATCCGTCTGCATCATTTGTAAACACTTTAATTACCCTTTAAACTGCTTCGGCAGAACAAATCCGCTTACCCCAATGCCTTCAATTCCGGCTGCAAGTGTACCACATAAAAATTGCCAAATCATGTATTCTTTAACTCCCTGCGAATCGATCGCAATGACAACAAAGCTACAATGTTTGCCGCAGGCCAAAAAGCTGATAAAAAAGAGTTGAACGAAAACCAAGTGAGTTGACAAATAAAAACACACACTGTTTGGCGGAGGGTTTTGCATGGAAAGTGGATTCTCGGGCGGAAGGAGGAGACACTTGCTGCCACTGCTGATGATGATGATGATGACGATGGTGGCGATGTCATCAGACCCGCACAGATTAAGAAACAATAACGTTCTTTGTACTCGGAACATTTGGCAAGCATTAGACGAGCGAGTTAAGAGCCATAATGTGCCCATAAACTTGGCTACCGAAATGCATATGGAATATCAAAACAACAAACCCGGTGCAGTCAGCAAAAAAAGCAAGTAAATCAACAAAAAACTGTGCAAAAAAGGTGGCGAAATCCCCTTTGAGTGCTCGCTCAAATGTTTGCTGCCCGAGAGGGTGTATAAAAGGCTGAAATTAAGCAAACATCGAGTGTAGTCCGATTTTGTTGGTCAAGTCAAAACAATACTTTTTTCCTCCCGAAATGCTGAAGCTGGTGAGTGTGTGTTACAAAAATCGCACCCTTTGATCCGTGGGCATTTACATTGACTGCATCTATTTTTCGCCTGTAGGTATTCCTTTTGTTCGCCGCCCTCTTGGCTGTTGCCATGGGAGCCCCGGGTCCCAATCCTGCTCCTCTGCCTAATCCTGCTCCGGTGCCGCAATTCATCTACTCTGCAGGATATCCGGCTGTGGGTTACGCCTCGCCTTACGTGTACTACGGCTGATTTAACACAGATTTCACAAAATAAAGATCTTTCGGCAAAAACCTTTTTTGCTTATTTAAAGTTTTTAACAAAACACGATCATAACAAAATACACATACATTAGGTTCAACACGAAACGGTGAATCGTTTATTTTTGTAAAACAAGTTGCATTACTTTGTGTATGTTATGTTACAAGAACAAGGAGTATTTTTCAGAACCAAAGTTTCGTAAATAGCATAAAGCAAATTCACCATTGCTGCAAAATCTGCGGTAAACTTAATTTAAAGCTTCAAAATTAAAGAAAGCTTTACAAGGTCTGCCTATAATTTGTTTGGCCCATACTTATGGCGAAAATGATACTTGGTTTTATAGCTTACAATTTTTAATGATATATCGTGATAGAAAATGACGTTTAATCCTTCAGAAATGTTAATTACTTTCAAAAGTTTAATGGCTGAAAACGGACTACTTTTAATGGTAAATAAAGCGAAAACCATACGATCCCATAACTATAATATTTGTAGGCTTACTGTTAAATATAAACTGGTATACCACCAAAGCTCTTTCCAAATATATTTATGGCAATTGCTAGAAAAGCCTTCCGGAATCCTGCCAACAAGAAGCTCCTTCTACCCCTGTACTAGTACAAAAGGATGCTTTTCAACTCAAAAGCTCCAACCCCTGTGGATTCCTTGCCAACTTTTCGAACTTAAAATGTTTGGAAACAAGACAATTTGCAACATGCTGCCTCACCGATGTGTATGCAACAAGCGAAGTTGCTGGTGGAAGAAGTTTCCCTTTTCGGCCCGACTTTCTGGCGCTGGCGATGTGGGAAAAAGGATGCGACAGGACACGCAATTCAGTGTTCTTTCTGATTTCGCAACGGTTCGAACGTGAGCGCGGCTGCAGAAATCAAAAGGATCTAGTTTCGGGCAACCGCTCCACGCTCTACGCTTCGGTCTTCGGCTTCGTCGACACATCCGCCGTGGAGGACGAGCGTCCTTGTTTGAGGGCCGTTTGCACAGTCAGTCGAATCTCGGCGCCCGCCTGCAATGGATCAGGGGATTCCCCAGAGCCGGCCACGCAGCCTTGTCGGCCAAATAGAGCGCGAGAATTGAAAACCGCGTCGTGAGGCATTCAACGTGGAAAGCAGGATATGTTTGCCGGATACGTCGACCTATGCGTGCCCCTTCACGCCCCTCTGTGCTGTCATCCTGCCCGTTTCTAAGTGTTTCCTCGAGTGCCAGTGCTTAAGAGAAATAGATAACAAAAAAATACCGAAAAGGAATATCACTCAAAGGAAGGCCAAGACCCACAAAACAAAATAGCCAAAAAAAAGGAAGAGGCAAAAATGTTGGCCGTGAGCATGATGATGTCATGCCATTGTCCTGGCGGGAGTGAAAGTGTTGTTGCCATTTTTCCGGCCACGGGCGACACATGAGCGGCTCAGTCATGTGCCATTATCCCTCAAGTGAACAGCCACGTAATTAACTGCGAAAGTTCTCCATTAGGGCACCAGCCAATTCAAAGAAAAATCAAGCCCCAAAACGTGTAACAGACTCGCACAAATAGAGAATTATTTTGTGAAATTAACCATTAAGGATTAAAGCCAAATAAAGGATATACCCGTTGAGCCATGGATACTTTGATTGCCTTCGTCTCTCTGCTGCTGCTGCTTCTCACACAAAATGGTAGGATTATCCTTGGCTTAAAAATCAAACGAAAAATAGCGATGCCACTTGTTCTTTGTAAAGAAGAACCGCTTTGGCATAAACTTTGTCTTTGGCAAACACGCAAATATGTATATATTTGTGTACTTTACACAGCTCCCTCTGTTAGCTGCATCTCCTTTTGTTTTCTTGGTAATGAAATTCATAGCTGAATGCCAAATGAGTTCATTTGTTTGGCCATAACTTTTGGCTTTCTTTTGTTCAGTGATTTGGTTGGTGTGCGCCTCTTAGAGCCCCCTAATGACTTGAATACTTTATACCAACTTTTAAATGCGAAGAAATAATTTAATTCAATTCATTCAACTTATTTGACATTTTCAATCAAACACGACGATCTTTCTTTTAAAAAAATCGTATTGTACGCTTAAGGCTACACTCAATAACGATGCTAAGGGTTTTTTATTATTTGCCATTTTGATTAATTTAATTAATTACCTTGCTAACAAGGCTTTTTTGTGGTGCATGTGACAAACAAATAACAATTAATTTCAGTTTATTGTAGGTAAAAATGTTATGCTTGCGGATTTAAAAAATGATATATAAAGATTCATGTATAGTTTTTTTTTAACGCTTCCATTATTTTAATTAGTGTCCACGCAATGGTTAACACTTTATGTAAACGCAACGAGTTTAAACGGATTTCAACTTATTGTATAGCACGTTTTTTCTGTTTTTTTTTTTGGATTGTGTATTTTGGTGCGTGCACTCAACCAAGAGAAGTTTTTGCCTCCTTCGAGGCTGCCGCAAATCTGAATTCAAATGTGGCGGAATCTACTGCCTTTCAAAGAAGAAACACATTTTTTTTTTGGTCGGTCAAGCTTTATTTTTATTTTTTTGCCAACTTTGTACACACACTTGTCTCTGACCAAACACAAGCAAAAAATATAAAAAAAAAGATCCGTATTTTATGCGGCGGTTACGCAATGTGGCATGGAAATATTGCACATACGCCCGGTGCGCCCGCAGCCCACAAGTATGCAAGGAGAAATGTTTGGCCCGACCGGGAAGGCCTAAGTGATGCTAAGCAAGCAAGCCATGTGTAAGGCCTTTGTCGGTGTCTGAGGAACCTTCACCCAAATTAGCCCACGGCCATGTGGCCCTCAAAGATGAAACGTTTGATGGGGGAATCATGAGAAGGAATTCATTATGATAGCGGAATGAATACTGCCCGAATGGGAGGGTCTGGGAGGCCTCCAAAATCAAGCCACTAGACAAGCTTTGAAGCACCTCATGCAGAAGAGTTACTTAATAGGCTGTCAGGTATATCGGAAATAAAAACTTGCAAGTAATGGCAAATGAAGGAAAGGACATTTCGTTGATTCACCTGAAACTCAATTTTTCCTCTGAAATAAAGTTTTACCCAGTTACTATCTAAAAGCAATTCCACGTAAACTAGAATGTAAAGCTATGGTTGCAGCCAAAATAAAATCAATGAATGTTTATGCAAACCATGCATGCAACTAAGGCATAATAAATTCGGTTTCAATATTGAAATTATATTACCTCTTTGAGTTCCTCTTTCCTTGGTGAGCGGCTTGATTGATATGCACAGCGCACAAAGGAGCCGAAAACCTTAACAATTCAATTGCAGAAATTGTACCTCAATTTATGGGTCTGTGTGTGTTATAGCATATTGCTTGCGAGGGCGAAAAGACGAATTTGAATTTTTATTGGATTTATTTACCGCACACAGAGACCCCGACACATTTACCGTCCATCAAATAAAATATTATTAAATTCAATTTGATGAATTTGCTGCTTTCTAGCCTAAGTATTTCTCAAGAGGAGATTGCTGGGGGTTGCCAGGATAATATGGACCAACTTTATTGATTGCAGAGGGCGAGGCGTAAATTGGTAATGGATGGAATTTGGCATATCAATTTGTTAAACTAAGCAACTAACCTCGTTAGACTTACTCTTCAAATATATACATTTTTTCTAGAAATTCATGAGACGGAAATATTGGGCAATATCAAATGCTTTGTTGAATACTTTTTCCTTACTTAGTTATTTTTAAAATGAAAGAAAATTCGTTTACTGCCATGAAACGTAATGCCTTTTGCTCAAATTGAGCTATACAAACAAGTTTAATAATTAATTTTGGCCATGTGAAATGAATTTTAACATTTCAATCTGCAAATGGGCTTGCCCACTTTTAAATGTTTGATTTTCACTGACTTTGGCTGTTCGGAAAACGTTTGAGCTCCAAAAAATATATTGCCTGTGTGCAGATTAAATTACAGAAAATATTTTGTTAGGAACACGCCATCATGGCTTGGATAGATTCAATTACCAATAATTAATTTAGGCACCAGACCACACACTCTACAACTAGCAAACAGGAAAAAAGAGCAATAAAACAACACACGCTCTTATCCCTTTTGCAAATAGTTTTGGATACTTATTTTCAATTTCGGCTGCACAAAAGGATTGTTTTACTGAAATTTCAGTCGGCGAGGATCAAAGCGTTTCGGTTGCTGGGCGAGGCATGAAACCTAAAAAAATGTACATAGGCAGTTCGCGTGTTTGGGAATTGTGCGCTTTGGGAATTAAAAAACATGATGAAATCATTACCTCTCTAAATGCAAAAATGGCTTTAGTTAAAAGTCTAGCTAGAATAAACCGGAAAATTTAAATAATTGACATTCAGACACTTTACAGAGCCAAAGCAAACGCCTTTATACAAATCTTCAAAGCGTTTCAGCTTGTTTAACTTTAGATGTATATTTTATATTTTATTATTTTCAAATGTATTCCATTTTTTCACACCATTTTTTCTGCTCTTTATTGTGCCTTTGGCATCCAAGGGATAAGTAATAACAACTCTGAATGGAATTTTTAATAATAAGACATTCTAAAGAGTCGGAAAGGGAAAATGGAATGATGGATTTTCAAAGGAAATGGGTCAATCAGAAGCTTGCATTTTTTCGTGAGATATGTATATAAATTGTGCTGAGATTCATTCAGTTTCCAGTAGCTGGGGCAAAGCTAATTAAATTATAGCCAAAACAAATAAAAACAGAAGAACGAATGGTTCCGACCATCCTTTTTATGAGCTCCTCCCGTCGACCCCGGCTTTGTTCGACCCCGCTGAAAGCTAATAAATTTAATTTAATGCAAAAAATCACTCATTTTCTCTGGCATTGTTTTTTTTTGCAGCTGCAATCCTTGGGCAGTTGGACAACAGCATCAGGGGGAGCGGCAGTCCGCCCTCCGCTAAGCCACCCGCCACTCCCCCGCTCCGCCTGCAGCCGTCGACGCCATCAATAACGCATTTTGTAAATGAATCCTTCATCATCTTTTGCCAGACAGTACAAAAGGATATCGACACCAAGTGGCGTGATCCCCGCGGCCAGACCCGTGAGAACACCAAGGGACGCGTTCACATCGAAAAAAAGACGGGTAAGAGGCGCGGGCGGTGGTAGTGACCCACTAGATGCAGAATTCACCAGATAAAGTCACTAACTGGGCCATGCAAAATATGAGCCACCATTTTTCACTCAAAGAAATGGCAGGACTATTACCAAATTCCCGAAACAGGAAGTAATAAAAGTGCGAAAGTGCTAGAATAATTTTATCCAAAACTTCTGTCAGAATAAGCTTTGAGAATAACACATTTTTGTCCAACATATTCTTAGATTATCCTGAAAATATCTTGGATCAGTAAACATTAAAGTTATAATTTATTCGGTTATAGCCATAAAGATGTTGATCAATGAATATTTAGATGTTTTGTCAGGATAAGTTAGGATGAAACAAATAGCTCAATGAAGCACAAATTAAAAGACATATTGTTGGAGTGCTAGATGGAGGAATATTTATTCAAATTTGAAATGAAGAAACACAACTTTTATGCACGGTGTGTACAAATATTCAAATCCTTAGGTCTCCTGGCGTTAGTTTTCGAGCACATCTCCCTGGACGACAGAGGCAACTGGACCTGCGAGGTGAACGGCAACCGGAACGGCAATAGGAATGTGAATGTTGAACGGGAATTTTTGGTATCCTTCGAGCTGCTCGTAAATCGTAAGTGGACTTCAGCTCTAAGAACTGAAAAAGGATAAAAGAAATGGGGTCGTAAAACCGAAGCTGGATCTGCTTACTTGCCAGCTTAGATGGACAAATGACGGGCCAATCTCAGGCTGAAGGCCTTATGTTTCCGGAAATGCTTAAAATAAGTTCAGTCAGAAATTTAAAAGCGGGCACTGAAAGCTTATAAATATAAATTAAATTAAATCTGTCTATGCATAAAACTCGAATTCTGTTTAACTCAAGGCTTTTAACTATTTACTTGAGTCTTTTCCGACATTTGTAGCCGCAAATGTTGCAAAGCAATTTCCGTTTGAACTGAGCTGACAAATAATTTAATGTATTTACAAATGAGAATGAGTGCTTTGGCAGCCGCACTTTAAGTAACTCCATGAACTGGCAAACAATTTGTCAACTTACCAATCAAAGCGAGACCAAGTAAACAGATCCAGCAACCAAGCGGTCCAACTTGACAACTTCATGGAAGTCCTCGTACATTGTACGAACATTGTACAGGGGAATGGGGATATCATGACCGAACATTTACAAAGGGAATTTAAACAACACATAGCTCCCTTTCTGGCTCTAACCCTCACTGCCGTTTTATAGAGAAAATCTCATTTGGCAAGACGGAACAAGTGCAATCGGTGCGCGAGGGACGCGATGCGATGGTCAATTGCTTTGTGGAGGGAATGCCCGCACCGGAAGTCTCGTGGCTCTACAATGGCGAATACATAAACAGTAAGTTCCATCGTGTACTCACGAAACAGAGAGTTTAAATTACCATTTAGAATTGGGGATATCAATGGTTATATTTCCCTATAGCTTTACCTGAATTTAATTCAAACTTTTTTGAGTAAAACAGCTTTTTTCAAGTTAAACCTCATCTAAATTTATGTAAACTACTACAAAAACGTTAAAGGAAACTGAGTAATTTAGATTTTCTTTGTTTAGAGGTCACTCTAACTATGCAACTACTTATGTATGTGTGCATAGTATCCACACTTGTAACCCGCATCCTTTTTGTTTGCAGCCGTAAACTCGTCGAAGCACAGTCGCCTGACGAACGGTCTGTACATCAGGAATGTGAGCCAAGCGGATGCCGGGGAGTACACGTGCCGGGCCATGCGTATAACTCCCACTTTTTCGGATTCCGATCAAATAACGATATTGCTAAGGATACAACGTAAGTACAATGCAGCCAATGGAAGATGTCCAATGGCCAGTGGACCCTGGCCAGTGGCCAATGGCCCCACTCTGTTCCTCGGTTTGTTTGGGTTGAGCTCTCGAATTGCAGGGCGCTCGAGGGCAGGACATGAATTCCCGCTACGTGTCACACTCGATAATATTTAATCTAGAATTTAGTTCGCCCTCGCCCTCCCCTTTCACACTTGTTGGCAATTGCATCTAAGTTCGTCGCTTCCCCCTTTTTGATGGCTGAAAATGGAGCTTGGACTTTGCAACAAAATCTTTTGCTGATGGCAGCTTGAAGTTATTTAGATCTCCTTCCCTCCTCAAGCCGTACGCAGCCCGTTCCGTTGCGTTCCTTGGGGAGGCAACATGCTTCGTTGGATTTAATGAGATTTCCAGGCTACCGATTGAAGTCTTCCCCTTGGCTCTTAGCTGGGAATTCCTTCCGGATGTCAGGGTCAAGTGGCTGGGAAATGCAAATTATTGATGCAAATTTCCTAATGAACGTACATATTACCTAATCTGTACGGAGTTGAGGGGAAACTCAGATTTTCCAGATAATGGAAATACACAAACTGTCAGGGGAACCTGCACAGAAGCTTCCAACTTGCTTATTCTGTCAACTCAGGAAGCACTTAAGACCCACGATTAATGGTTATAAAATAAATGTCGATTCAGTTGGACGACCAGAGCATAACCGAAGGACAGGAACCAGAACACTCCATCATTTACATTTCTGACTAACAGCCTTTCTTTGCAAGCTGCAGCCCCAAAATCAAATCCATCTTGCAATGTATCCGAATAACTCAAACACCCAAAACCTTGTTTATCGACAGATAATAACTCTGGTGTTTCTGGCCACCAGAAAAAATGTTCTCCCGAGACTCATTTATAAAGCTGACACTGCCAGGGGTAAGAAAACACTGTCCTGACCCGAAATCGAAGCATATGGCTGCATAAACAAACCGACACCAGGAAAGCCAAATAGTAGCTCGGTCAGCTTCATCGAAGCTTCACTCCAGAGCCAGCTGAATTGAGTTGCCGTCAAAATTTTACTAATGACTACCGGACGAAGGTTTGCACAAGCCAGAAACACGACTCACTGCAAGAAAAAACGGGTGCGATATTACCACACTCAATGGAAGCTTGGGTAGGGAAGTTCGTTGTCTTCCCCCTTTTCAATTACTAGGGAATTTGTTTTTGGGAGCAATGCTGCACCTTTTTTTGGCCAGTGCAGCTGAAGCAACCGAACCGGACCGACCATTCCGACTAGCAGGGCAGCTGGCATTCGAAGGCAAACAACAGGCGAATTGAAACCGAAACTAATTTGCTGGCCAGCAGCTAAAGCAATGGCCAGCAACACAGCCAGAAATACCAGCAGGAGGACGCCGGAGGAAAATCCTGGGAGCATGGCCCAGGACCTGGGATACTCAAACTGAAATAGTAGCAGAAATAGCGCCAGAACCGAAACCAGCAGATGAAATGCTGCAAATGCTGCAATCTATGGGTTTGCATTTCCCCAGCAATAAACTTCAATGAGCCGCAGCGGCGACGATGGCGACAAGGACATTGGGACACAGGCACCGAAGGACAACGGCAAAATGCTAAAATGTGCTATTAGCTGAGAAGCATCAGTGGGCTCCGGAGGGGCGCCTGAATCCCTTTGGGGCTGGCCCAGGCCAGGCATCTCATTTTGTACAGTGGTTGGGACATTTGGCCGGGGAGTCGAGCTTAAAACTTAATTGCTTCTGCAACATTTAGTGTCCTTTTAGGAAGTGCGACAGCAAATGTTTGGTGTTGATGTCATAAATATTCCATTTGAATTCATTTGCAATGTTTAATAAGTGAATCCCGTTGATTTAACATTTACAATCAAAATAATTTACTTTCATCCCGCATATTATGAAAGCCTTCCTCTATTTCCATAGAGTATTTGTACTTGTACTATTTTATTGCTATTTTCTGGCCATTTACAAGTATCGCTTATCTGCCAGATCCGCAGTCAGGCGCTGCCAAGAGAATTTACCCGATGCCAAGCAAGTTTTCCGAGTGGGTGGAAAGGCGAGAAAGATGCAATTCGCAACAGAGTGTGATTCAATTTCCCGATACCATTTCCTTTTCATTTTCTCCAGCTCAAGGTTATTTCGAATGGTTCCCTGTCTGTGGGTTTTTTTTTTTTTTTTGCTCTCGTTGGGAAGGAAATACAAAGCTAGCTCTATTGTTTTAGTGATTCGATTATTGCGGGTTTTTTGCCCTCAACGGCAGTGATTCCAGTGGAGTTGGAAATCAAAGCTTGAATAATGAATATTTCGTATACTTTCTAATTGGATGGCATACTAAAAATGCTTTTATTCTCAAATTCCAGCTGTATGCTTGGCCAGAAATTCGGATTTAAATCATTTAGCTTTCCATTGAAATCCATTGGGTTTTCCATTCTAACTACAAATGGGCGAACTATCAATCTTGTATGCAATTGAAAACTTTTAGTGTGACAAGATATTTGTTTTGGGTAAATTATCAATCTTGAATGCAAGTGAAAACTTTCAGTGTGGCAAGATGTTTGTTTGGGGACTTGAATTAAACTTTATTTGTTCTTATCTTTAGATCAACCGCACTGGTTCTTCAACGAGACCCTGCCCGTGCAGTACGCCTATGTGGGCGGGGCGGTCAACCTGAGCTGTGACGCCATGGGGGAACCCCCGCCATCGTTCACCTGGCTGCACAACGGCAAGGGCATCTTGGGCCACAACCATCGCATCTTCGTGGCCGACTACGGGGCCACGCTGCAGCTGCAGATAAAGAACAGCACCCAATTCGGGGACTACAAGTGCAAGGTGGCCAATCCGTTGGGCATGCTCGAGCGGGTGATCAAACTGCGGCCCGGCCCAAAACCCCGGGGCCCCACTCACTTCCATCTCAAGCGACTCACCACGGACACCATCGAGCTGGAGCTGAAGACCCCGCGGATGACCAATGTCAGCGAGGAGATGCAGATATACGGCTACCGGGTGGCCTACATGAGCGACAGCGAGTTCAAGTTCAGTGCCGGCAACTGGAGTTACGCCAAGCAGCGTGACTTCTCCTTCGATCGGGGTGAGTTTTCACTGGAAAATCAATAATATTTTAGGGCCTCACATAAAAAAGATGTAAACACATTTAACCACCAGATTAAACTAGGTCTTTTTCACACAAACAATAATATTAGACATCCAAACAACCTGCCAATATTTTATAGCCAGTTCTTAAAAAAACAAGAGTACAAATGTATGTACAAGGGAAAGGGAAGCTTTTCCGACCCCACAAAGTATATATATTCTTAATAAGCGTCAACAGCCGAGTCGATAGAGCCTTGTCCGACCGTCCGTCTGTCCGTAACAACGCCCAGATTTTTGAGATTATTATTATTATTTGAGATAATAAATAGAGAAAAACTTAATGCATATTCAGAATTTGGTGACACCAGTTCAGCACACGTATTGTATGTTTCAAAAATTGGCTATCAAAGTCGAGACACTCGACTATAATCGTTCTTACTCGATTTAGTTTGTAATTAAAGAATATTTGGGTATTTTAAAATGTTGCATACTTGCAGGCCAGCGCTTCATCCTGCCGTATCTGGAGGCGAACACCACGTATCTGATGCGGGCCGCCAGTCGCAATCTCGCAGGCCTGAGCGACTGGAGCAGCGTGAAGACCTTTGCCACCGCTGCCGGATTCAGATGGAATCCGTCGCTATACTCAATGCATGCTCTCATCGTTGCTTTGTCTTTGGCTTGGACATAGAGCAGGTCCGAAAGTGAAATTGAATCCAAGCACAAAGCTAAAACGCATTCCCACACACCCATCCCATCCCACACTCGTTATTGTTACTGCTGAGTTGTCTTTTTTTTCGTGTATCTTCTGTGATAGAACCCTGTGTGTGCAATTCACTTTAACCTAACCCCGTAGACAAATTTATATGCCCGAAACAAATGAATTGCTTTTCGCTACGTACTTACTACAATATATATAGACATCATTTGTTCATCGCTATTGCCAATATTAGCTGCCAACCCTCAGTCACCATTGCATTTTTTGTACGTTTTTTAACAACAGAAAAATAAATAATTATAATAACAAAAACCGAAATTAAATAAGTAATTAACGAAACGATTTTTGAGGGGAGCGGAATCCTTACGATACATACAATACATATGCATTGTCAACTCTACCTTATAGTTAAATATGAAATGCCCAACTCTACATAAATGTTGTTCAAGCTAAAAGGAAAACCAAAAGAACTAAAGTAAAACATATACATGTAACTCCAAACGAAACAAAACACTTTGATGAATTTTACAACCACAAAACAAAGTCCAAAGTAATGATTATAAAAAGGAAAAGGCAAGGCAAATCAATGTTAGAAAATGGATTGAATTAGCTTAATTGAAGTAAAATAGCAGAGGGAAACGAACCCCTAATAAAACGAATAAAACGAAGTGAAACGAATAAAATGTTTAGCTGGTAAGCAGGGCGTATGAGTAATGCGAAAATAAATTCAACTGAATGTGTAGAAAAAGTCTTTGATCTTTAAGCAACGATTATATGTTCAATTCCCTGGCGAAGGGTAAGTAAATATGGGTTTTTCCAATTTCCTATTAATTTAAATAAAATTCCCCAATTATTTATTTGACAAAGTGCACACATTTCCGCACTTATCGTTCCGGTCAAGGTGTCCCCCCTTGATGGCAATCCAGTGACCTTTGTCTGTCACCATTAACAGTAAAAATGTTTATCATATTCATTAGTGCAAATCTCGTATTGCTCTTGGGTCCATAAACATTAACGTCAACCGAGGGCAGAGTGCCAGAGGCACAAAAACCAAGCGCACCGACCGACCTAATGGACGCTCATTGCCGATGCCGAGCACGCGCCCAATTACAAGGATACTTCGCATCCAAAACCCCCTCCGCTTATCCCCCTTTTGGCGCAATAAAAAAAGAACATAATAAACTAACTCATAAAAGTCAATAAACTGTCAAATGGCGCAACATTTACATCACTTAAGCATAAATCTCGCCCCCGTTCGCATGCTTTGTCCTCCGCAAAGGACAATGGTGAGAGTTACAGGATTCAAGGGCCATTTACATAAGCCCACAAATTTCACCCCAGCCATAAATGATCATTAACGCAATCGGCCGTAATAACTTATTGCATTTTATTTAACTTTTATTCCTGCGTGTGCACATTTTGTGTACATGTACGTTTTTTGGTTTCATTTTTCGCCAAAGGCCGGAAAAAAGTTCGAAAATTGTTACGGGTCAGTGCGAATCAGCCCGCAGACGTGACAACGTGAAACAAAAATAAGCAAATTATGGCATACAAATAAATACAATACATTTCGCTCGTATTTGCCCGATTGCGCTCGCTTTTATACTATACACACACACTCACTGTTGTGTGTTGAGAAAATGTGTTTGCAGGCAATTCGTTGTGCAAATGCCACGCCCACGTGCACAGTGGCGGACTATTAATAAAAGGACATCTCGTAATTCTACAAGCAGAGGAAAATCATTTTTTAAGCTGAAATGTAAAGTAATTTGTTTCAAAAAATGCTGGATCCTTGGGGGTTTATCTTTACTTCGTCTTCAAGAATATAAAATCTTTTCATTACAAAAAATATATCTATAAAACATAGGCTATAAAACATAACACCTTCTTTATGGAAATACCTTTATTTAGGAGGCAATTTCTTAGCAAAATTCATAGAAGGTTTTGATTACCAGTGGTTTCAATGATGTACCTTTGTTTATTTACTTTCCCACTCAATGTCTTGC
Source organism: Drosophila ironensis (assembly GCA_021223825.1). Lineage (NCBI taxonomy): Eukaryota > Metazoa > Arthropoda > Insecta > Diptera > Drosophilidae > Drosophila > Drosophila ironensis. The sequence continues at coordinate 1,956,571 of JAJJHQ010004318.1, read as the reverse complement.
CTGAACTGCATTTAGGAGTAAGCTGTTTGGTTAATCCAAGGAAAATACGAACAAATTCAGGCTATGAAATATCATTCCGTAGAACTTTATGGCAACCCGTATGCGGCTGCCAATAATAGCCCGTTCGGCGTTCGTAAAGTCAAAAACAATCAACTAAAGTAGCGCTTAACACAGGCCTGTTTCAGTCATTGCAACATATGAAATTAATCGGGCGGCCGCAACAATCACTTAATGGTCAATATTCAAGCCCGTCCCAGGTGCCCGGCCTCCTCCCCTCTGGACTCACAAGTCAACCATCTGATCAAAGTTGGCCAGAATGGCATAAGGGATGTCGTCGGCAGTGGCAGCGGTAGTTGGCAATTGCCAATGCAGTTGCAATCTTTCATTATTTATGATTATTTTTACTTTACCGGGCACGTCTTTTGCTGGCCAATTAATGGGATTTTTAATATATATGTATAAGGATAATGTGCACGCTTGGGCGGTGCTCGGGAATGGGGTAGAAACGAGTGAGTGGCAGAGAATCGGTAAACATTATTACCTGGCCATCGGGTGCAGAAAGTTTGCCGGTCAATCTGGCCCACTGGCCCGTTCCTCTTCTCCTCCGATCTCCGCTTTTCTCTCTGTTATGCCCGTAATCGTTTCGGTTTATTTTAATTAAAATTTACAATTAATACTTAATGAGTCGGGGCGAGTGACATCAACAACAGCAGCAGCAGCAACAGCAGCAGCAGCAACATCAAATTGAATTTCCCCCATAAGATTACTCTTGTGTGTGAATGGCGTCCGTGCAACGTGCATGATAATTTTCTGCCAAGTAATTTCTGACCACACATGTCCAAGCTGGGATTGAATATGCATTCAAGGGAGTATTTTTGCACCGCTTGGTAGAGACATCTTGGAATATATTCCGTGTCTCTCAAATAAATGATTGACGGTTTCTCTACATACTTAATTGATGAACAGCCAAAAGGATGTTGCTTTTAGACAAGGCAATCGCTGACAGCTTTCTTCGTCTATTTTGTTCAACTGTTTCACCCTATTCAATATTTATGCCATCAAAAATCAAACAAGCCGAAAACGTGCGGTATAAATGTCCAAATTATATGCAGATAATTGCCAGAGAAATAGGATGCAAATTTGTTAATGTCAAGGACAGATGTGTAGTTTAAATCAGGATGAAAATTGTTTACAAAACAATTTAAGCAGTTTAAATGCATTATGTCATATAGATCATTGTTTTCTGATCCGAAAAATGTGCATAATTTCTATTCGGCCCACGAAAATGATTACACATTTGCCAGTTCCGGTAATCCAATCAGGACACAGGCAGCCCCTGTGTATCATTCGCCCAGGAAAGTTTCTGGCTTCACTTAATCCCCGAGAGAGCTTAGCCAAACAAACTGGGACATAACTTTTCTAATTACCATTTATAGCCTCTATGTACGCCCAAACAGTGCATTAATTAAAGGGCCATTGGCAAAGTTATGAACAAATCATTAGGCAGTCAAATTTGTATAGTTCGCCGATAGGTGCAATAAATGAGTGCCTCCTAGCAAATTTATGTGGCACGGCTACGGGGCCGGGGCAAATTCGAAATTGATTGCAGCGGCTTGTGTGTGCTTATTCAAGTTAAAGCCCTGCCAAGATAGCTCGATACACACATCAGCCCCATTATCCTCAAAAAGTTATGAAATTTTCATCCAAAGTTTGTCCGCACACACTTTGGGCTCGATGCAAAGCCGAAGCCCATGAGCAATCTCAAAAAAAAAAACTCTAAACTTGGGTAACAATTTTTTGTTCCCCATTGATGGTAGACTTTTGAGGCAATTAAAAGGGATTTTTCTTTTGCGTTTCACTTTTCCTTTGGCAAATTGATGACAGAAATTTCTCTACGCCTCTCTCTGCCTAAATGGCTCGAAAATGGTTGTACCATACCTTTATTTTTACTACAGTTCTTCCATCCTTTTTGTGAAAAACCATTGACATATGCAACTATTTTCCCATTGCTCTTTCCACACCGCCCCCATTGCCATTGTCTCTGCCGGTTCTATATTTTGACATAGAAAACTTTTGCACCTTGTAACGACTTTTTAAGTGCCACCACTCGCTTTTTGCCAAAAAAAAAACCTAAAAAAAAATCCGAAAATGTAAAGAGAAAAATCTGAAAGAATGAAATGTGGAGCAAAATGAATATGTAAATCCTGAGAGGAGACCTCGAAAGCGAAATGAAACAAAAATAGGGGAACGCGCGTTGAAAATGAAAATAAATGTGAATGTTTATGTGATTTATATGGGGACGGACGCTTCAACTGTGACTCTGAATTCAAGCCCAGGGCTATGGCTGAAGGGGTTTGTGGGGGTCTGTGGATATTTGCATTTATGCATGTCACCTAGTCTGTGAATCTTTCCGGGTTTTGTGTGGCTAGACAATCCCGGATGCTGTACTCCCTTGTTTGATTGAACAAAAGCGTGGTACTCATTTTAATTTTCAATTAAATACCAATAGTTTGTAGACCGTTTTAATGGTTTTAGCTCGTTTTAGCTGCAAGAATCAATAACATTTCGCCACAGTCACAAACAAACAGGGAACACAGTCAGGCTTTATGAGCTTATTTGCTCATTGTGCTATTTATTTTACCTCATTTTGCATTTCGGGCATTTGGCCTGCACCGCAATGACCAAAGCATATTAATTAAACAACTCTTTAGGCTGAAAAACCAAAACCGGCCGACTGCCCGAAAGGTTCGTTTTTATTTCATTCTATTTTGTTTATGTACGTTTGTGCGGCCGTTTGTATCATCCGCTCATTATGCAAATGGTTGCTCTTTATGTGCACTAAATATTGCGTATACGCCACATGCGCCAATAGAGCCTCGAACCGAGGACTATTAGCTGCAGCCGCCTAATTCAATATTTTATATTGATACAAAGCTTAAATTATGTTTACGCCGGCACTATCTCGCTACTCTAGAAGTTGCAGAGCGCCAACTCAACAGAAAATCCTATTAAATATTAATTTTTTCATTAAGAAAATTATGAATAATAACTATGAAAACCTAAATCAGGCATTTCGCAAGCTAAAGTGAAATGATTTAAATTTTTCAGGCCCGTAGGTGTTGTTTTTCCTGGAATAATTAATTTAAAATTAATTTGCTTTTAATCGCCCGCAATATGAAGGATGTCCCGGACAATTTGCACATGTGGGCAAATAAATGAAAGCGCATTAAAAATGTACAGGTAATCGGGATGCTAATGACACCGGCGACCAATGACTTCGGGGCGTCAGCCACTCCCCATTCCCCGAGGTTAAATGTAAACAAATTAAGCTATCTGTTTCACCATTTGATTAATTGCAATGCAAGCAATTTCATTTTTTTGTCGCCCCCGCAATCCTTTTGTGTCCTGCCCCATGGCCTGTCATATCATAACTGTCAGCATAACGGCTGCAGATTGTTCCTGTTGCTAATTTCTGTTTTCTTTTTTTATGATTTTTCCCTCAGCTGACAGTGGAACGAGAAAAAACAGTCGTATTGCTGAAGAATTGACAGCTCGGGTAGATAGCGCGGCAGGTTTTTACACTTTTTGGCCTTTTACTCATCTGTAGTTATGGCATTCAATGAATTTCCATGCTGTTAACAAACGAATGCATGCGGCCGCATACAAATAATTAAGATAGCTGCAGGTCCTGACTGACAGCGCAAGGGATTTATACAAAATGAAAAACAAAATACCGATACAAAAGAAACACCAAAACAGATTTTCGGGTGAAAAGCTCCCCTGCGGTTGGGGGGGTACCAATTGAAGTGTAAGCGTGCTATTTTGCTCAAAAGCCATATGTTGTTCCTATAAAAATGTGCAGTTTTATTTAAAATTCGCTGCCTAAATTACAAATTAAGTTTGTGAAAATGTATGTAACAGGGAGAAGGAAGCATTTCCGATCTAGCCAGGTCCATCTGTCTGGTAAAAGCTAGAGACGTAATTCGTTTTTAGGTGCGTTTAACATAAATATGTCGTTTTTGAATTGGTATATCTTCGAAATGGTTAGACCAAAAGATAAAAATCTTACATACATATTAAAATTGTAATGTCTAGCCATGTGCCAAGTTTAACAAAGATCGCACAATAAACAATGAAGATACGGCCAAATGCTCACTGTCCCTTCTCAGTCATATAAATTTATCCACTTCACATAAGTCATTGAAATTTGGGGTTAAAACGGAAAACGGAAAAACTAATTGATAATGTAAATAGGTACTTACAAAGCGTTTCTACTTGTTTTTAAATAATACAAAATTACCTCATATTTTATTGTTTACAATTATTGAGAAAATCAAATCAGAGACAGAAGCAATCTGTTATGTCAGTGCTACATAAGTAGGTATGTATTTATCAATTTTCCTTTTTTCTGCCAAAGGTTTTTAGTCTAGAAAGACTCTCCCAGTTTCTTTGAATTTTTTCTCATCAACCTAATTGACCGGCTTATTCCGGACAACATGGCTTAAGCTTACGTCTCTGTTGAAAAAATCGGGAAAAGCAAAAAGGACAAAATGTCCAAAGCCGGAAAGGCAAAATAGAAACGTTAAAGGCAATCTGCCCAAAAACTTCCACATTATTATCATCATATTGCTGCCACGACATGTGCCACAAACAAATTTCAAACTTTAACAATTAATCAAACAATTTCACCACCAACCACACCCACACACACACGCGCGCGGAGATTTTCAAAGTTTAGAGACCACTAAAAGCACTTCAAAACAAAAAGTTGTCGCTTTAATGAAAATAAAAACACATAAATGGGGAAAATAATGAAAAAACATGAAATGCAAATAAACTAAAGCAAAGCCGAGCAGAGTCTGTCAACTGCAGATTATGAAAACACTTATGCCACCGCCGCTGAAGACCTCGTCTGCGCCTCTTAAAGGGGGTTTTGCAATTAACAAAATTTAAAGCCAAGTCCCACCCTGCCCCTTCTGCCAAGGCGACAATACCATACCCCACCTATTAAACTCATGCCCATCACTCCTCCCTACTAAACTATCTATCTTCAAAAACACAAACNCAAATTTCAAACTTTAACAATTAATCAAACAATTTCACCACCAACCACACCCACACACACACGCGCGCGGAGATTTTCAAAGTTTAGAGACCACTAAAAGCACTTCAAAACAAAAAGTTGTCGCTTTAATGAAAATAAAAACACATAAATGGGGAAAATAATGAAAAAACATGAAATGCAAATAAACTAAAGCAAAGCCGAGCAGAGTCTGTCAACTGCAGATTATGAAAACACTTATGCCACCGCCGCTGAAGACCTCGTCTGCGCCTCTTAAAGGGGGTTTTGCAATTAACAAAATTTAAGGCAACCACTGGAGTCAGGCGTGGGAAATTCTGCTCTGCTCGGCGGCTTTTGTGCAGTGACCAAAAAAATGACACGGCCAGAACCAGAGCTCGGAATTTATTTACAATGGCAAACCGCAGCAAAACGAAAATTGTTCATATAACATTAACATTCGATTGGGGGCGACATCGGGCATGGGCATGGGCATGAGCGTGGGGCGGGAAGCGAAATGGGAAAGGGGAGGGATTGTTGGGCTGGTTGGGCGGAAGTTGTGTTTTAAATGCAGCGGGAGCAGAACGTTTTTTATATTTCCATTTTCCATACGCGGACGCCGACAAAGAGACAGCCAGCGAGAGATCTCTGCACATGCTGCTATTTATGCAAGAAATTCTGGGCAGACACAGCGGCTTACAAAAGGGGGGTTGGGCTGGCCGAGAGGAAGGGGTCGATGGTGGGTTAACTCATATGATATGCACCCAGGGGCGGTGGCGGGCAGGGGCAGTGCCACCAGCAGCAGAGACACAAAGGGAGTGAAACGAAAAACGGATATCTGCTAAATTATGAAATATACCCATTTCCGACGTGTTCCATTTTTCACAGTTAAAGGCCTCGTTTTTTGGTAGGGAAATATTATAAAGCCATGTATTTAACTTTAACATTTCTAACAAAGCATGATATACCAATATTTATAAAGAACCTGGGTCATAGAAAATATATGACAAAACTATCAGTATCAGTACCAGGTGCTGTTTATTTTCTTTACGACATTTCGCTGAGTGTACCGACATCCGCCTACATTTCTTTTCATTTCCCATTTTTATTCTTTTCACTTGGCCCTCTCCATCCACACCCTTCCCTTGCATGCAGCGTTGTGTCAAGTTTTTAAACGTCAGCTGTGTCTACAGATGGGTTAAGGGGTCTGGGAGCAGGGAGGCGTCGTCGGTGGGTTAAGAGGGTGGACCAGGGGCTTGGCCCACTTTTCTTTGCAGTCTCGGACCGGCGTGCTTTATGCGAATTCGTATGTAAATCAAGTGAAAACATCAGTGCGAGTGGAGTCATTTCTTGGAGAAGTGACTTTCGCCAGGCCTTACCCTTACCGGTTGAATTTAAGCCGATTCAATATTTTAATTTTTAGCATTGCTGGATGCAATACATTTAAATTGAATTCGTACAAATGGTAAATTCATTAATTAATAATAAACAAAAGATTTTGATACCGCTCACCAAATATGGTTAGGAACTCTTTTGCATACAATATATAAAACCAACGTAGAATTTGTTTTTATCGTTTTTAATTTGAGGTTCCAAGAGGATTGTATATAGTAGGAACAAACTTTCGAAATTTTTGGATGCGCCGTTAAGTAGACTTTAAAAATCTTCCGCGAGCATTATCAGTATTTTAGTTGTACAAAATTACAGTTCTTTTAATTAGCATATACCATAATTTTTTCAGTGGCTTCAAAACTATATGTTACTTTCAAATCGAAAACCGACACGAAATCAAAGTTGGAATTGCATTTCATGCAATCGTGGCACAAAGTGAATGTAATAAACCGATTTCTTTGCTTAAATATCCTTGGTGCTAGCGCACTGCGGATAATTCTATCAGCTGCACCGCCAAACCACCAGACCGCCCACTTTTGCATTATTTGCATTTTGCCATATGGCGCCGCTATGGGTGGTGGGGCATTGGGTAGTGAGTAGTGGGTAGTGGGTAGTGGGCGGGCGTGTGTGTGGCGGGGTGTTTTGGCTGCAAAAGGAATGGAAATTGAGAAAACGAAATGGAAAGCACACTCGCATCTGCAGTTGATTTGTGTTTTTACTTGGATTCCACCTCCCAACTCCCCCACCTGCCCACACTACTCCTTTGCATTCTCTGCAGTTGTTTTTTAGCGTCTTATCAGGCTATTCATTGTTCTGAAGACCGGAGAATGGAAAACGAATGCGAGTGTAATCGAAGCCGAAACCAAAACACTGATGCGTATTGTTTTCGATTCCGAGGGAGCTTACTCATTATCATTTCCACTGAGCTCCCGGGTAAATTAACTCACCAAGCTGGGCCATCAGTTCCATCCATGTTGGTAGTAGTTATTGGTAACCTGACTAAGAATCCAGTCACTGACTGACTCAAATTCCAAGCATGATATGTGCACAATTCATTCATTAGCTATACTCGTACGTAGTCCCCAGACGGAAACAAAGCCAAGCGGCTACCTGGTCTTATCTGACTTCTGCACCAACTGGATTGCCACAATTGCCACACTGGAGACAATTTGAGGAAAATGCAACTAAGAAAAATTCAACTTTAGATTCAACTTTAGCAGTCGTGAAAAGAAAACCTAAGCGATACAATACAATATAAAAATATTAAGCTTATAAACTTGGCAATTTAATGAAAACGCGCTAAAAAATATGAATTTTCTAAAAACAAATATCATCGTTGCGTAAATATAAGTTTCGTAGCTTCGATGTGTGGAATTTATGTAAGTGTTTGCTTTAGATTTCATAAAATTGTTTATTGTGCAACAAAATTTCCCGCTGATATTCTTTATCTTTTTGACAAGCCCTGGCTGATATTATTAGTTCACTTAATGGCAAAATAAGGGTCAATAAACTTGTTTATAAACATAAGATGTACTATGTAAATTTCTTACGTATTTCCAGGGAATATATATTTTCCAAGGTATATATATTATATTTTATTGCAGTTCCGATTGCCCTTCTTATTAAAATTGACACATGTTGGACCCCTATTAAAGAACTTAAGGAAATAGTTGTCTTTCAATTCTTAGTTCTCCAGCTTCCTCTCAGTTTCTCAAAAGCGGAAGATACAATCAAAGCAAATAATAATAACAAAAAGAGGCCTACCGAAAATGCACACACAAAAACAAGAACGAGACAGCGCACAACCCACACAACAGTTTTTTTAATTTGTTTTATTTTTTTTTATTTGTTCACTTTAAATTTGATTACAATAAGTAAGTCTGAGTAAATGTGAACTTGAGGTTTCCGCTCCAAGATCGCAGATTACTCATCTTTCAGTTCTTATCGTTAAGTGTGAGGGTAGGATTTTAAAATAGCACAAAAAGAAATTCTCTTATTTATTTCTCGAGAATCAAACCTGATTCTGTTTATATAATACATTTAAATCTCTAATTTTCTTAGTTGTTTTAATTCAAATTAGATTACATGAAGAGAATGGGCTCTCGTTTTAGTATTTCGAGGTTAAATTTAAAGGGGGTGGCTCCCCAAGGGGCACTACTGAATTTTAGCGGGAATCTCCACGCAAATGATGTCCGCACTGTCCTGATCCTGCAGCTCCCATTTGACCAGGACGGACACCTTCGGATAGGACTTGAGCACCGGCAGAGTGGCCGTGTAGCGGTAGGACTCTCCTTTCTCCAGCGGACACTTCAGCCCGCTGGCCACACAGGCATCCGGATTGGCCAGGGGGAAGGGCATCTCGATGCCCAGTACCTTGCCGTGCACCACTGTCTGCACGGACCTGGCCTCCTCTGCCAGCGCGAAATCGATCGAAAAGCTGACGGTGGTGTTACGCTTCAGGATGCACTCTGCCTTGGTGGTGTCACATCCCTCGATCGCCACCCGGGTGAACTTGCCCGTCTTCGAACCGCAATCGCTGAACTCCAGACCGCAGACGATGGCAACCATCAACGCGCAGGCAATTACCGCAAATCTCAGCATTTTTCTTGTTTCCTTCAGTTAATTGAATTACAAGGTAGCTAACGTGAGTGGCCTGTGTGTGGATAATGGCGCGGGCTCTGCTGGTTTCTTCGCTGATTTTTCACCCCAACGACGGCTAAGAATCTACTGAATCTACAGCTGCAAGAGGCCAGAGAGGCCAAGACAAAGTCAAAGCTTCTTCCAGAATTATGACCGAGGAGAAAAGCTTTCTCCAGGGCTGTCAAATGTTCATAACAACGAATTTTGTGTACTTGTGTACGCGGGCGAATACATCTTTTTTTACAAGGCTATACTTCACAACTGAAGCTTTAATTCCATGGCATTTAAATTACTTAAATTTTAACAATTTTCATATATAAATTGCTATGGCAGTAATAATTTATTAATATTTTTTATGTTTGGGGTTCGGTTATTATTTGGTTCTCCCTTGCAATATTCAAATCAAGGTTCAAAAAGTTCCTTTTATTCAAATTTTGGCACAACTTATTAAGCTTGAAAATAGCTTATTTTCCATATCTGGATCGAAAAGCTCCTTCGTCGCGATATATATCGATTGCTTCAGAGCAAGGGCGTCCGCATGGGTAACAATGACCCCTGAAGATCATATAGTGCACACATTACTTCAAGTAACTTCCCAATATTTGTTTCCTCTATTCCCAATTGAATATTTGTAAAAGTATTTTTATTAACATCTAAGTACTTGAAGATGAAACTTGAAATCTTACCCTAATCCTCTCTCTCTGCGGACGCCTGTGATTGCTGAAGCTTTCGGTCTTGGTTAGCTTTCCGGGCACGTCGATTGCCGCATTTGATGGATGCCGCTACATAGGTGTTTAGTATTTTCCTGAGACCGGAGGCGTTTGGATTGGCGACGACTGCAGCAGCTAAAGCTCGTTGTTAACTCTTTGCAAAATACATAGTAGAACTTTGTGCATTTGACAATGTCGCAGATCTGCCAGCGCGGCTTGTTGCTCAGCAACCGTTTCGCCCCTGTTGCCCTTCGCGCCAAGTGAGTAGTAGCAGAGTGTGCAGTATATTAGAGTCTGGGTGGGAAAAGTACCAACCGCTGTTCCAAAATTCTATTTATTGTTGCTGCCGCCGAGCACGTTGCAGATGCAGCAGGGTCATTTGCCAAGGTCATTGCAGTTGCCGGTCTAATTGCGTGTGTTTGCGTTTGTTTTCTCCATTACTGCATAATTTTTGTGTCATTGCGCGAAAGTTTTCCACTGATATAAGCTCAGGGGGTCTGAAATTTCATCGTCAAGTGGGATTTATGTAAATCTAAAACACATTTTTTTCCGGCTGTTACCCAGCTGTTTTCATCTTGTTAAGCCACTTTGGGTTGCCAATAGTTGCTCATGTTTGGGACTCGTTGTTGCGAACAGGTATATAGAATAATTTCTCTGAAAGAAGGGTATTTTTATTTTTAAGGCCAATTTCATGACGTTCCATGAGAGGAGGTCCATTGTTGTTGGGCTATTTTTTGCCATTTTTCTTCTGCTCGAAATAACATTCAGTGGCCACATGACGAACGGGTAGAAGATAACGAATTCCAAAGGCGGTACAGGAAGTTTGATTAAAAAGAAATTATTTCCCTTTCATTATTGGTTAATTTTGGTTATATTAACCGTTTTGAAGAACGGTTTTTATATTTTGTCAGGGTACGTCATTTGTATTTTCGTGTCGAATAGTCATAGAACAAAATCTCAATAATTCGTTTTCATCTAAATTTATTACGTAGTCATGTATCGTCTTATAAACTTAGCCCAATACTTAAGGATTCCCTGTAGCAATGGCAACCATTCCATGTGCCGGAACAAAGAGGGGTAGGGTATCTCGCTATATCACGCTTTTGTCGCGTGCTTTGATTTTTATTTTATGGAAATAACTACTTCTCAAAGTATGGCCGGCTTGTTTTATCGAACTTCAGTCGTTGGCGGAAGTCTTAGTTAATTTTAGTTTTGTAACCAAACAAATCAGATCCGACGACAGGTGGCGTCTAATTGAAAAGTTTAATTAAGATCGATAGCTGCCACGATTTATGGTGGTTTCGGTAAAAAGCCGGGTGGGGCGGTCTATTGGGAACTCGGCGACGTCAGCAGGGGGCGACCTTATCGCTGACGTCGGATTTAATGGATCTATACTAGGAGTAAATCCTACACCGAGTTCCCACAACAACATGTTTACAGCTGATAACACAATTGGCGAACATATGCGAAACCTACATTTTGCGGGGGGTGCAACATCCAAGAAAACCTCTATATGACTTTCAAACTTTAGTCAGTAAACCGGAATGATAAATGATAGCCCACAAGTGGCAGACGTGGGTGAGATAACCCACTAAAAAGTCTGCTAATCTAACAATTATATTTAAGCCAGATAAGGAAATTTGGCCTAGGTGCGGGGTAAAAGGTTGAGGTTGAGATGTACTTTGAGAAAGTTCCTAGATTAAATAAATATGTGAAATTTGTAGAAACAAAGACATTCTATCCAAGATATATGGGTTGCCAGTTCTGTAAACAAAAATATATAACTGAAACTCTTCGATTAGGTCAACATGGTTCTCGGAAGTGAAAATGGGACCTCCTGATGCCATTCTGGGAGTTACAGAGGCTTTCAAGAAGGACACGAACCCCAAGAAAATCAATTTGGGCGCTGGCGCCTACCGTGATGACAACACTCAGCCCTTCGTACTGCCCAGTGTAAGGGAGGTGAGTTGACTATGCAGTGTAATACAAATTGTAATAAGCATATAACACAATTTTCTTACCTTTTGTTGGCAATCAGGCGGAAAGCCGTTTGGTGGGACGCAAACTGGACAAGGAGTACGCCACCATCATTGGTATTCCTGAGTTCTACAACAAGGCCATCGAACTGGCTTTGGGCAAGGTGAATATAGAACTCGTCAAACATTGAAGGATTCATAATCACAGGGATTTATGCACAGGACTCCAAGCGTCTGGCTGCCAAACACAATGTCACCGCTCAGTCGATCAGTGGCACTGGAGCTCTGCGCATCGGAGCCGCCTTCCTGGCCAAGTGGTGGGGTGGCAACCGCGAGATTTACATCCCCAGCCCGTCCTGGGGCAACCATGTGGCCATTTTCGAGCACGCTGGTCTGCCGGTGAAGCGCTATCGTTACTACAACCAAGCCTCCTGCGACCTGGACTTTAACGGACTGATCGAGGATCTGAAGGTGAGGTGGCCTGAAGAAAATGAAAAGAAACTTAAATCAATAACCAAATCTCTTTATAGAAAATCCCCGAGAAGAGCATTGTGCTGCTGCACGCCTGCGCCCACAATCCCACTGGTGTGGACCCCACATTGGAGCAGTGGAAGGAGATTTCGGCCGTGATCAAGAAGCGCAACCTCTTCCCATTCATTGACATGGCTTACCAGGGCTTTGCCACCGGCGACGTCGATCGCGATGCCCAGGCTGTGCGCGTCTTTGAAGCAGATGGCCATGACTTTATCCTGGCCCAGAGCTTTGCCAAGAATATGGGTCTGTATGGTGAGCGTGCCGGTGCCTTCAGCGTCATTTGCTCCGACCAGGAGGAGGCCGCCCGCGTGATGTCCCAGGTGAAGATCCTGATCCGCGGTCTCTACTCCAATCCCCCGGTGCATGGCGCTCGCATTGCCGCCGAAATCTTGAACTCCGAGGATCTGCGCGCCCAGTGGCTGAAGGATGTCAAGCTGATGGCCGACCGCATCATCGATGTGCGCTCCAAGTTGCGCGATAACCTTAAGAAACTGGGCTCCTCTCAGAACTGGGACCACATCGTCAACCAGATCGGCATGTTCTGCTTCACCGGCCTGAAGCCGGAGCAGGTCCAGAAGCTGATCAAGGAGCACAGTGTGTACCTGACCAACGACGGTCGCGTCTCGATGGCCGGAGTCACCAGCAAGAACGTTGAGTACCTTGCCGAAAGCATACACAAAGTTACCAAGTAATTTACAAAGTCCGAGCGACAAAAAGCAATCGAGGAGATCGAAGTATAGATGGAGTTTCAGTAGTAACATAGCTACCTATCGGCACCTGTACGAATTTTATTAGCACCAACGATGTCATCATGTTAAACCAATTGCATTTTGCACACTCTCTATATACATATATCTCTGTAAATAAGCTAAACAAAAAATCTGCCTTTTTGGAAGTAAAGCATTTAAAATGTTAGCGGAAGCCGAGGTGTTTTGTTTTTATATTTTACTAGCATCCAATTAATATATACAACTAGGATCACGGTTTGTTATAACGATATCTTAACTTATCGCTTGGCTCGCAGTATTCCTTGATTATGAGCTTGCACAGGAATATGTGGAATACTATGATTATTGCACACACAGACACCCAGAAGAGGGTCGGCAAGCCGCCCAACTGATGGCCATGGCGATGCAAAGCAATTAGATGCTGCTCATGGGCGGGAGCTGCGAATTTGATTACATGAAGACAATATTTTGGCTGAAAATCCGTTCACATACCTTCGACGACCTCTTTGACGTGGATGGCATGGTGCAGCTCTTCCATGTGCTGCTTGTCCTCGGTTATATATAATATTGCTGTCAGGGGTTCAGTTAATTTAACTGGGAACTGCCGCCGGTTTTGCCTGCAAAGGGTGGTGGTGAACAACAAATTTTGTTAATGTTAAGCTTGAGAAGATGTCGGTTAGGCATCATTACGTGAGCAGAACGGGGTCATCTAGGCAACCGCCATCGCAGGCGTAGTAGCTTCTGTCTGAGCGATCCAGCGCCACATTGATCACTGCCTTGTTGTCATCCTTCACGATGATGGTGACATTTACGTGCGTTTTGTTGCCGTAATTGAGGCGCCTGAAATGGAAGTCCCTGTGCAGGAACTTTGGGTGAATATTGCACTCCAGGTGCTGGTTGCTGAAGCGAAAGCTGCCGAAGCTCAGGACCATGGCCTGGATCACTCCGGAGGCCCCGGCTCGGATCAGATTGTGGCAGCCCTGCTTCTCCAGGGTGAGCATCCACGACGAAACCAGGGAGTTGAGTTGCTGCAGGCTGGACATTTCGCGCCACAGGTTCTCCGCCTGCAGGGTGTGATAGGAATCGTAGCAGCCCTCGGCGTAGGTCAAAGCCTTGGCTATATCCTCTCTCCTGGAGCCGCCCACCTCCTCAAATTCGAAGCTGCGCACCTGCGAGAGCACCGCGTACATGGTGGCATTGATGCGGTCGCCGTTCAGACTGTTCTCAGCCTTGGACGTGCTTATCGTGAAACCCGTGGCCCACAGATCGGTCCACACATCGATGTGCTCCTGCCTGTACGTATTGATGCTGTTCAGGGAGCCCGCGCTGGCAGCCTTGGCGCCCAGCTTCTGAAGCAGCTTGCTCATCGCCTGAGTGGCCTGCTGCTCGGTGGCTTCCGAAATCCCCTTTATCTGGCTCTCCGCCACGGGCTTGGAGTACTGCACAGCAATGGGGTAGACGATGCGCACGGTTCCGCGCTTCCTCAGCTGCAGCTTCGACTCCAGCTGCGGCTTTACAATGCTTATCACGATGGACCTGCTGGGATCTTCGGGCTGCGGCTGCACGGTGCCGGTGAGCACCTCCAGCTCGCTGTAGGTGAACATTCCGGCTGCAACGGGCTCACTAAAGTCACGGGATTGGTCAATACACAAAACAGATTAGTCAATAGGGAGGGAGTGGGAAAGGGTATCCCCACCTGAGGGCCACTGTGCGCTTGCTGAGCTTGGGCAGGTTCACGCGGGGCATGATCAGCTCAATGTCCTCGATCATGTTGCGGGTATTGGTGATCTGCAGCTCCTGCATCAGGATATTCGGCTGGGTGCGATGGGCGTAGTAGGTGTAGGAGACAAAGTAGCCGGCCAGGCACTGAAACCGGTGCACCATCCCCGTGAGGTACTCCACAACGGTGGCCTCCTTTTCGCCGCCCCCCAGGGCCGGAGCCGATACGGATACCACCGGCTGGAAGCGAATGGGCAGCTGCATGGCCCGGCCGTACTTGATGTTTAGCTGGGCATCGTGGGCCACCTCCAGGCCCAGATACCCGTTGCCCACGTAGGGCGTGAAGTCACGCTCCCCGTCCAGTGTGGCGGGTGACACGTGACGAATGTTGGCGTCGAACTCATAGTTCTGCAGAATGAACGGCGTGAGGCGGTCATCCATGCACATGCTGTGCGGATCTGCAAGGCAACGGAGGGCGAGAGGGAGGCTCAGCTGAGGGGGTCAGGGGACACGCACACCTTGGGCCGGCACTCACCTTTCGGCTCCGAGTAGCTGGACAGGAAGATGTAGCGGAAGATCGGCGGAAGGAGGTAGAAGACCACACAGACGCAGAGGAGCAGCAGGAAGAGGCGCCGATAGGAGGAGAGGGTGCCCTCCGCCAGCCGCTTTAGGCGGCGCATCGCGTCCACCGGTTCGAACTTGCTTTTGGCTGAGCGGAACAACATTTCGCTGGATTTTTAGCCCGTTATCGGGGAAAAAACTCATTTCAGAGTCAGACTCGGTGGTCTGTTGTTGGGGCTCTGCAGTGACAGCTGCTTAACAGTGAATTCGTGCTCGATATACCAATGCCTACCCGATATGGCCAGACGTTCGATTAATCCTTCGATTAAAATGTTTCGCTGTAATTTGCTCAAACATTGTTTATAAATACATTTCATATCTATTCTTACAAAAACAAATTTAATGTAATTAATAAAAATAAAAGAATTATGAAAAAAGCAACAGAAGTGCTGCTTTTTAAATTTTCCCGCGCTGTTCGATTTGTGCCCTCTGTGAATGGCGATGGAACCATATCAAATCCGATAGCCACTTGATAACGATAAATAGTTCCAAGAAATTGTTCGAATGAATGTGAAGAAAAATATAAAATCAAATACTCTTAGAAATAAACATAGAAGCAAAACGATGCCTCCACCGGAAAGTATGTGGAAAAAAAAGAAAATATATGTGGCCGGCTTGGCGGCATCCAGTCTCTTGGTAGTCGTGTTGCTTTACAAATTCGGAGGCGAAAAGTCTTCCGTCTCCGAAAAGTCTTCCGCTTCCGAAAAGTCTTCAGCCCGGGATTGCTTCTTCTGTGACTTTGCCCACAGAAGGAGTGGACCGCCACCGATTCTTGAGGTGGAGACCGACGAGTACGTGATCTTCAAGGACAAGAACCCCGTGGCCAAGCACCACTACTTGGCCATTCCCAAGGAGCACTTGCACAGCTTTAATGTTCTGAACAAATCCCACCTGGGACTGGGTAAGATCCGCCACGTTTCAGGCGAAACAGGTGTTTCTCAATCCAGTTTATTACAACATTATGTACGGATACTCTGCAGTGCAGCGAATGGAGTCCGGAATGGCGGCTTTCTTGCGATCGAAAAACGTTGATCCGGAAAAGGCCATTATCGGATTCCATATTCCGCCCTTTATTTCGGTGAAGCATCTGCACCTCCACGGGATCTATCCACCCAGTGATATGAGTTGGGGCAATGCCATAAGCTTCACGTCTTCGTTCTGGTTTAAAAAGGTGTTGTATTTATTTACATACATATGTAAAACATTTGTTTACCTTTCTTATCAACTCATTGTTTTTGTTTACCTACAGTCTAAAGATGCCATTAACGAACTGAAAACCCGGGAACTTTGACAATTTATGGAGATCCTATTTTCATTAATACTTTTTTGGTTTTGCTGAAAGTTTTAAATATTATATTTACATGTTAAAGTTTTTGGTTTAACGGTGACACCAATTTAGCTGTGATTTTTCCCTAGTGATAACGAATTCCAGGCCACTAATGCTGAAGATGTGATTAATTTTTTACAATAAAATTAAAATTTATAAAAATAAACATTTGTATTCTAAATTGCAACTTCATTTTCAATTTAAAAAAATTATGAGTAGTGAATCCATGTCAAGTTTTGAAAATTAACTAAAATTTGCAAGCATCAAACACATAGTATGACCCAAGGATAAATTCTACCAAACTTATGGGTGGAGGATAATACGTATGAATGGATTACGTTTTCATATAGGTTTTAATTGAAAACGAGTGTTTTGTATTTGTATACCAAATACACAAAATTGGTATTGTTCGGTATATGATGCAAGGGTGTATGGTATATTTTCCCGACTGGTGGGTCAACGGTCACGCTGATGCTGCCTCCAGCTATACCCCAGATCTGTGAAGGCATTGATAGTTTTAGGTGTCAGCAAGGATACCATTGCGATAGTATCGCTAAATATAAAATTCCGAAATAATAATTGAAAATCATATTCACATTTTTCAGTCATTTATACAAATTTTCCTATTGATTTAGTACAATATTGGCGTCGAATGAACATAATATTTATATATCGATATAATTATAATATAAACATAAATATAATTATATCATATACATATACTTGTTCGAAGAATAATCTTAAAATTAAAATCGGAAATGAAGGAATATATTCTTATAAATTTGTATGTCGAATTATATAAGCTTCTGCTGCATTCAAACGATTTTTTTTAGAATAATGCTATGCATTCACAATTTCCGTTTTCTCAGATTTTTTTTTATTAAAAATAACAAAATGTACTTATATTCTTATTGATCACTTCTTAGTATTCGTATTTACAATATTTTGTTTGCCGTTTTACCTCTCTCGAAAATCCCAACTCCGAAAAATTAAATATATTAAAATGTGTAGATTTAATATATTTAAATCTTGCCATTTGCAATAACCTATCCATCATTTTGTAAATAACACATTGCCTTGAATAATAATAACAAGTATGATACAATGTTGTTTCCGTGCTATTGCGATAGTATAAACACAAACGATGGACAGCGCCAAGAGCCCGCAACCGATACTATCGAAGCTGGCATCGATGTTTTGACAGCTCTACTCCACTTGGATTTGTTTTAATTTTAATTTCTGCACACAGGCGAGATTCGCGACTAAACTTAACGGTGGCCCAAGCGAAAGCAACCGGAACGGATAGCCTACGGATTGGCCACGGATACGGGCGCGGACTCGGACACGGAAACGGCAAGGGCGAGAAATTAGCGCACGGAGACGAAGAGATGTGGCCGCAAACGCTGGAAATGTCGCGGGACGAGTGCCGAGGCATGCTGCGTCGACTGGGTGAGGAGCCAAACCGCGCCAGTCTGCGCCACCAGCGCTGGACGCCCGTCCCGACCATCTCATCCTTAACACGCCCCGTCGGTGTGCTTCTGTTTTTCCCCCGCAGAACTCGAATCCTATTCGCATATAATAAGCGTTTTTCGCGCCCAAGGAGCCCTCAGCGAGCCGAAGACGAAGCTGCTGGAGGAGCTGCGGCAGCTGTTCCACATACCCCACGAGCGTCACAGGGCGGAGATCAGGAGGGCGGCCAACGACGAGCAGCTCAGCACGATTGCCGAGAAGTAGGATTTCGCCGCTTTTGCCCCCGCAAATCGGAGCGTGTGTGTTTGCTAACCCCGTGTGTGTATCCCTTGCAGCGTATGCGGTCCGAACACCTGGCAGGAGTGGTCGCGCGAGGGTCGACGGCCGTATCCCCTGCTGCCCAGGATATTTCCGCAGACGGCGCTCAGCATTGTGGCCAACGATCTGGCGGCCAAGGCCCGGGCGGAGAATGCCAAACTGGCGGCAGCCGCCGAAACGGGCGCCCACTTCGGGGACGTCCTCATGGATCAGGCGGCGTATGCCAGCCTGAAGTACGGCAGGAGCATCAGGGGCCAGGAGCGGACCCAGCTGCTCCTGCAGGAGCCGGTGAGTGCTCTAGTTTGTTATATAATCCCCGCTAGCTGCTCGCGGGGCGAGCGTGTGATTTGTGGCCAGTGAAAGTGCAGACTGTACCTCCTTGCGCACGGTCCGCGGGTGCCAGCCCCCAAGCGGCGAAGGTGGGCGTGCTTTCGCTGAGGGTTTTACCCTGATTTCGTTGCGAATCGCGCGGGGATAAGTATGCATTTAATTAATCTATAGCTCTGACAACAAAATCCTAGTAAAAACTTTTTCCTATTGGATAACAGCGCGCTAACAGCTGTTAAGCCGTAACATTCCAATTGACAGCCGTAACGGTCAACGGTGGGTTCAAATTGGATTTTGAATTGGATTATATAATCGATAATTGTTATTGTCGTAGGCGGTTTTCTGCGTTTATTTATTTTGAATAACAATTTGTAAGCTTATTTTAAGCCTGTGCTACATGAATTAAAACCAAATAACACGCCAAATATAACTTTTTTCTAGTTCAAAGTGCCGGATGTGCCCAACGACGTGAAGAAGATGACGCAGAAGCGCAAGGAGTCCGAGGGCGCGCTAGACGGAAAGCCAAACAAGCGACGCCACACGCAGCAGTCCTCGCAGCAGCAGCAGCAGCACACGCCCTTGCACGCGAGCCACCTGCAGCAACAGCAGATGCCGCACTCGCCCTCGGCAGCCTCCAGCGCCGAGGAGGGCGACCCTGTGCCCGTCGAGCAGCGGCCCAGTCCGCGGACCATTCAGCACCGCTTCTTCTACCAGCAGCAGATAAAGCACAAGCAGAAGCTGTCCGGCAAGAGGAACCTGGCGAATAGCTTGGGCCTCTCCGGCAATGCCCACGGTGGGCGCCACATTTCATCGCACGGCGAGTCCTCCGGCGGCAAGAGGTTGGCGGCGCCGGCCAAGAGCGGAAGGCGGGCGCAAAAGCAGCTGCAGCAGCAACAAAAGCTGCAACAGCAGCAACTGCAGCAGCAGCAGCAACAGCAGCAGCAGCAGCAACTTCAACAACAGCAACAGAAAGTATTATTGCAGTCGCCGGAGACGGTGCCCAATCACATGGTCGTGCAGCCGCACGTGGAGTACGTTCTGGGTGAGGCGCTAAAAACCCTGGCAGCCGCCACATCCCCCACGACCACGCCCACGTCCACACCCGCTACCACACCCACATCAACGCCCACGGCCACTGCCACGCCGCCGTACGGCATTCTCAACGATCTGCGGCCGCTTACCCTGAAGCCGATGAAGCCACTGAAACCGCTGGTCTACGGGCCGCAAAGTGGTTCCATTGCCGGGGAGATTGGCTCACCCACCACGCCCAGTTCGCGGGGATTCGCCAACTCTCCGATTGTTTTCAAGGAAAAGCTGCAGGCCTCCCCCGTGCAGGGCCAGAGCACACCCGTGAGCAAGTACCTAGTGGATGGCGTGGATAGGCAGCCGGACGTGTCTTCTTCGTCAGCCAGCAACGCCGCACCCGCACCCACACCCACACCCACCATTTCCACCGCAAATCTTCCGCTGGCCCCCCAGATCATCAGTGTTCAGCAGATACCCGCACCGCCGATGGGCGCCAAGCTGCGTCCCGCGGTCGCCTCCCCCACGAGTGGCGGCGCCAACAGCACGATACTGCCGTCGGGCACCAAGATCACGCCCAAGAAGATCAGTCTGCGCGACGGCGATGCCAAGGTGGCCAAGACCTTGCCCAGCGCGGCGGTCCGTTTGCTGCCCTACACGGATCCCATAGGGGGATCGCCCCTGTCGCCCCTCAAGGACTCTAGAGTAACGCCACTGAGCAGCGCTTCCACCGTAAACATCATCAAGAATATACCAGCGAGCAGCTTGAACAACACGCTGATAACTCCTCTGCCGGCAGGCGCTGCCAGTATGCAGGGGAGCATATTCAGGGCCAAAGTGACTCCGCCGCAGATCAAGGGAGCGGTTCCGATTAGCGGCGGCGGGGGGCCGACGGGAGCTTCTGCCCCAGGTGCCGTGGGAGCGGATGCAGCGATCATAACGGCCACGCCGCAAATACTGGGCAACATAAAGCTAACCACCGCGTCGGGAGGGGCTGCGACCATCAAACAGGTGCCCAGCAGTGCCCTCCGAAACATCAAGATTTGCTCACCGAACGCCAAAGTGTTCCTGCAGCCGGGCAGCATCATACACAAGCTCAACAACGCGGGCAGTGCCACCGCCGTAGCCGGGGCGACTTCCAGCAGTGGCGGCACCAACGCCAACACCACCACCACCGCCGTGGTGGCAGCAGCAGCCGTATCGCCAACAACCGTGACGCGGGAGCAGCGGATCAGTATCCAAAAGATGCAGATACTGCAGCCAGCTGGCGGCGGGATTGGGGGAGTAACGGGGGCCGCCGGAAGCGGCAGTCCCACCAACCCCATCACAACCACCACAACCATCTCCGGCCTGAGTTCCAATGCCAAGCAGACCAGCTTGGGCGGCAAGCCCACCACGCTGACCTTTGCCACTGCTGGCGGTGGCAAGAACAACTTGGTCTTCCTGCCGGCGAGTGCGGCGGGCGCTATGCGCGCGGTCACCCTGGCCACGGGCAAGCCCAAGCCAAACGTGGTGGTGATCGGAGCCACAACCTCCACCGCCTCCCCGGCTGCGGCCAGCGCCGCCTCCCCCAATCCATCGGGCGGCGGGGGCAACAACAAGCCCAAGGCCAACCAGTTGATCACCGAGGATACCCCCATCGATATAATCAACATGCCCATCATTGTGGCCGACAACGGCACCACAACCTCCGAAGTGATAAAGCAGGGAGCCACCGTCAATGTCACCTCGAAAAATCCGCCGCTGGTTGTGTTCAATGCCACCGATTGGGAAATGGAACTGGACCAGGCGGCCACCAAGACGGCCACTACACCGTCGAAACACTCGCTGGATGATGTCATCGTGGAGGAGGACGAGGACGAGGAGGAGACCGAGGCGGAGGCAGAGGCCCGGGCAGAGGCGGAGCAGGAGGCGGCGGACTTTAACAATAGCAGTGAGTTTGGAAAAATGGTATTTTCAATTGAATCTCTCAGCAAGGTGGGGTGTTTTTTTTTTTCAGTCATTGAACTGCATCCGGAAGATGACAGTGCCATCGAGTACGTTGACATGGACCTGGAGCAGCCCATTGAGATCGAGTGCACCAGCAACATATCCCCGGAGACAACCACCTCGCTGAAGGCGGCCATCGCGTCGCAAAAGAAACCACTGGAACAGCAGCCAATGGGCGCCGCCGCCCTCTAGAGGACCCTGACTAGTAATAATTACCTTAAAAAGATTCCCCATTTCGAGAAATTCGAGTGAGAGAGCGCACACAGCAAGCAGACCCGGTTTGGATTAGGTTTAGTTAGTAGTTTAGCTTCAATGTCGAGAGTTCTCCTCCATCTCCATCTCCATCTCCCATCCCCAATCCCCCCAAAAAATTCATGATCATTATTATTGCTATTACCGCGCGCAACCTTAGGAGCAAAGTGCAAGATTATCGTAAATCCAATTTTCTAATTGCTATTTGTGGAGCTTAGGTACAAAAGAGAATACTGTTAAGTTGCAAAGTGCAAAACCCTGTTTTGAACAACAATTGTCGTATAGTGAGAAGTAAACCTGGAAATTGTGTTAGTTTTTAGTTTCATATCCATTACTCATTTTATCGCATCTCGAGCCTCGCGCGTCGAGCCATGCAACTGCAATCTTCGTAACCCGGATTACTAAGTCTCTCCTGTAAATAGGGCAGAACCGAACCCTCTGCAGTCTTACCTTAATTTTGTATAGATTGTAAATACAGCCCACGAAACGACCCTCATCCCTAATTTCGTTATACACTTAGTTGCTTTAAGTTTAACCACAAAAAATGCAAAAAAATTATATACAAATCAGAAGAAAAGAAAGCCAATTGTTTAAATGTTTACACACACTTGAAAGATTTCTTAATTGTATGAGATTATAGAACCTAGTTGACCCTCCGCCCCCCCAGAAACGTGTAAATATCTGATGAATTTCGAATTGCAAAACGTATATCGCCAATATGAATATATACAAATGTATAGACACTTAGTTCGCATAAGAGCCGCCACACCACACACCACACACACTTCACATGTTCAAAAGCAAAGAAAACTCACGAACCACACAGATTATTAACCACATTTACCGATTTCTAGATATTAAGTATTTTATGCGTCGGTTTTGTAAATCCAAATCATGAGAATCCGAATCCAATCTCCTCCGCGGAAAGGCAACCAGTAATATGAAAACGAAAAACTAAACTATTGTTGAACAATGCGTGTCGCTGTAAAATTTCTAGATTAGACATTTTAAACGAAATAAATTTAAATGTAAACATAGCTCGATCGTTTCTGTGTTGGGTTGTCACAGGGATATTCAAACAAGCAAATATTGCTTAGTAATTTTGTTTGTAATAGCATGGTACTTAACATTTAAAACTGTCCATAATGGACAACCTTTAAATTGTTGAATTACAACCTCACTTATTATTGGAGCATACTTATTATTGGAGCAATTTCTTAGCATGCAGCAAGGCGATGGCCGATAGATTTGGGTGGTCGTGAAGCCTCTGCATGTAGCGCGCGCTGCTTCCCCAGAGTTGGAGGCCATATGTCCAGATTGGGCGTATTATGGCCTTGTACACAAGAAGTTTCGAAGGCGTTCAGAGCTTCGATCTTCTGCCATAAGCCAGTAGAAGGAACGAAGTCTTTCGGAGGCCTGCTTACGCTTCTTCTCTAGGTGCGGCCTCCAGGAGAGCCTCCTATCAAGTGTGAGCCCCAGGTACTTAGAAGTGTCCACTTGCGGGATTCGGGAGCCGTCAAGGTAGACTGTAGGGCAGTTGCCTGGGCGGAGTGAGAACGTGGAGGCGGTGCATGACCTCGGCAGCCTCGATGGCGCTGTCAGAAGCGGTCAAGAATGCAGTGTCATCTGCAGAAGTTGCAGCCATCAGGTACGGGCTCTGTAGAACATGGAGGTAATTACTCTCTATTTTGTTCCAATAACACGAGATCCCAGGAGAACCAACACCCGTAGATGCCTTGTAAAAGATGTTAGTTTAAAACTTGAATATCAAATTTTTTTATTCGATTCCTTCCTTAATCTCCGAATGTTAGGCCCCCCTTGAGGTCCCTACACTGGCTCAAAAAGGGCCCAACACATAACACATGGTTTCAAAATGCACAATACAATCCGCTAATGAGAATTTGAAAAAAAAGTAAGACTAAACCGGGCAGATGGGATCAAGTGCGGGCTGTTCAGTTGCGGCCCAAGGTCATGCCGCGGCCCCAGGGGTTCTGGGCCGCCTGTTGCGGCGGCGCGCGGCTCTCCGGCGGCACTCCAAAGCCTCCGAATCCGCCCGACACATCGGGCACCAGGCGCTTCCTGAAAAACATGGCAAAGGTAGCGTTAGAGTCTGGCTGGATCGCAAAAGGATGGGCAAAACCTTACAAGAACTGGGGCGTCTCCAGCAGGGCAGCGCCGCCCAGGTCCTGCGAGTATTGGAACTTGAAGAAGTAGTAGATGTGGCCGCTGAAGATGCCCATCAGCGAGGTAACCGAGCTGCAAAGATCAATGGGTCAGTTGGCGCTCTGGGCCCTGCAATGCCACCAAATACTCACAACTTGAAGATGAACTCAAAGCCGGCCAGCACCCAGGGAAGGTACATGGCCTTGAAGCGGGTGCCGAACCAAAAGGAGACGGTCACGTCCTTGTTCAGCTGACACCAGATATAGGTGATGGCCATCACCAGCATGTCCATCAGGAAGTAGACGTTGAAGAGCAGGCCCCCGATGTTGGCCAGCACGGCGGCGATGATCAACAGATAGAGATAGTCGGCGGGACTGCGGCTGTACTGGTCCTTCTCCAGCTTGGAGCTGTACTGGACGATGAAGTAGCAGTTGATCAGGAAGTGGAAGGCCGTGTTCGGCGAGATGGGGAACACGAAGAGCGAGGTCACGCAGCGCCAGAGCTGCAGCTTGCCCAGGACCAGCGACCGGTCGAGGTAAACCCAGTAAAGGGGAAGCATCTCGAAGCGGCAGAGCAGGCTGAGGGCCACGGTGGCCGTGATCCAGTAGCGGGTGAAGCGGGGGATCGAGCGGTACCACGTGCCTGCGTCCATGTTCAGGTTTCGATTTGTTTTTCCAAACTGAATTTAATTCATGAAAAGTGATTCGTATTTTGTTGCTTTACGTGTCTTTTTGGAGATGGGCCGGAGCACTGTCAAGCATCGTACGACTATCGGTTCAGTGTGGCCGTTGTGGTTTTAGTGAGCGGGCTTTTTAAATTCACGTCCACAGGTTGTCAGGTCTAGTGGAAACTCATTTTTGCAGGGTATACCCCGTAAAAATACATTAGCATTGTAACACATAATTAGAAATATTTAACTTTCTGGATTTCATTTTGTTACCAAAAATATATGAACAAAAAAACTTTTTTAATATAGTTTTGTATTTAACTTACGATTAATGTTATTCCACGTGATTCTTATATTTGACAAAGTCGGCTCCGATGTAGCATTAAAAGACTCGGAGGGGTATCGATGTATTCCAGGACATTCTGCGATTTTGTTGCCAAAGTTATGAGATCACAATTGTTAAGGAATGTGGCCAATTTTAAAGTTTTTCGATAATTTTGGGATGTTCGGAATTGTTGCCCTTTTTTCGATTGGAGCACATTAAAATTTAAAATTAACAATCAAAGTGACATATCGCAGACTCAATCCCTACAGCTGAATTTTTATTACTTTAAATTTCCATTTAGTTTGCCCTTAAGCGAACGCATTGTCCTTGTTTAAATCTGAGAAAGGCTGTTTTGCTGCCTTTATTCTCTCATTTTTTCAATAACCCCCATTCAATTTTCACCTTTGATCCCACATTTTGTGATTTTGTGCGGCAACATTTTTTGGCGTCTGACAAAGCGATGGACAATAACAAAGCGCGCACATGCAGGACACTTAATTCATAACAGACGAGAGCACACAAATAAATAGCGAATATTTCGTTTCATTTTTCGGCAATTTCTGTGCAGTATCATTGTGCAGATACCATTGTTACCCCAGCCTCCCAGCCCGCAAAAATAAGAAATGGAAAAAATAGCACACATTTTTTGACAGGTAAGAAGCGTGTGCCACTCACTCAGCACACACACACACGCAGACCCGGGCACACGTGAGCGCACACAGATGCAAGGCAGCGGTGCGAAATTAATCAACTTGGAAGCTGAGCGCTTTGTGCAATTTTCTGAATTCTCTCGTAAATTATGCATTGCTGATTGATTAATTTTTAAAAATCTTGCAACAAATGCTCATCTAATTGTTCGGTGTAACTTATTTCCCGCTGCTTTCCCAGCGAAAGTAAGAGTTGTATGTTATTTTAAGCTGAGGTAAACATTAAGTTATTGCATTTTGGGATGAAAAAAGTCGATGCACGGATAATGTGCGGAAAGTGCGTGGGAGCAAGCGAGATAGCTTCAGTATTGTGGGTGCCTGTTGAATTCCCAGCCAGGCCAGGAGCAGGTGTGCGGGAGCGAGACAGTGCGCTGCAGCGAGAGAGCAACAGTAACAAAATGTTGAGGCTAATCGAGCTGAGGACACACCCACCGATTGGCCATGCAAACATGGACGCTAGAGCAGTGCGACGCATGCGCAAACTCTACCGTTTGATACGCCCACTAGCGCGGCGACACCCTTCGCTCCCCCACAGATGCTCCCACACCACCCGCTGGCACACGCATTACATAGACAAGGCATCGGTTTTATTTACTCGCCCGTTGAGCTTTTTGCCTGGGAACTTGCCCGGTTCACCTGGCTCTGTCATTTTGTTGTTGCCGTTGCACAGGGAGAATTAATCCTTGACTAAATACTACCTACTTTTTTAAAGGAAATAACAATTTTGGATATTGCTCTGCTCGTAAGTACACAATCTAAACATAAGCACTATTTAATAATATACTTCTCATCCTCATCGAATATAATATATAAGGTACAAATAAAGCTTAGAATAATCGAAATTTTCATGATAAATACCTAAGCTTCAGTATTTTTAGTAATCCACAGTTGATTGGTATTTCTTGCAGTGTGGTCGCTCATTTTGTTTCGTGTACCATGGAAAAGGCTGCCTACTCTTCGCCCTTTAGCGCTCTCTTCGCCTTCATGGGCTCCTTCATTGCGTCTTTTATTTAATATTTTATATGCAAACATTTTATTATCCCTTTTTCAACTTGTGTGCTGGCTGTCGTCTTTTTTCCTGCCTTGAATTTGGCTTTTGTCCATTTCAATTGCTGTAATGAATGCCGTATCTCCTCTCCGTCTTTTCCATCCCGCCGCCAGGATCCTTTTCTGCCTTTTCCATCCACAGCTTCCCTTTTTCGTTCACAAACTCCCCGCTTATTGTTGCAGACACTTGAGGTGTGGAAAATGCAAAAAGTTGATTTCTCGAGCGCCTTGCGGAAAAGTCTCCTGGAAAAGTTGTCATTATGAAATGAAATACTTCGGATGAGGAATTTTTAGCCTGGCTGCCCTGTTGTTAGGGCAGTGAAATGGAACACAAGAAGCGGGATCCTTTCCCACTATATAAGTAATATAGGGCCCTGGATACGAGATATTTAATAAGCGAGCCGGTTAAGTTATTTCAGTTATTCCATGGCGCAAAGAGTGTACCAAAAATAGCTCCTGGAGGGTTTCAGGGCATGGAAACGTTCGCCGATTGGGAATTCCCATCGCGTTTTCCGTTTCGCTTCTCACGTACATATGGGAATGCAGTGCAGTCTTTTGACATTTGCCTTGCATCTAATTACTGTAATTATTTGATTTAAAAATCTCCCAGGGTGCTGAATCGTTTCACCTTTTGCCATCGACGCCGCCCCTTTCCCTCTCCCCTATTGCACCCTGTGGCACCATCTCCGTTACAGCAAAACAAAGGATGCCTACCCATATGAGAATGTGTGTTCGCAAGCGACTGTTGGCATGGAATCGAATGAAAACTCGGCTGCGGAGCAGATTTCACATGACCCGCTCTGGAAATTGCACAAAAAAGCGATTCCATTGGGCAATTTGTTGTATTTTGCGTTTTGTGCAGTCCTGTTTGCCCTTGTATTTCGATAATGTCCCAGCGGGCGGGCGAGGGGAATGATTTGGGAAGGAGCGTCACCCAAGGACTGCACCCAAAAAACGTTCCAAACGGGAAAATCGTATGAACTACTACTAGGGATATGATAATACAGTAGGTGCTACAAGCATTGCAGTTTTGGATTTATTGTATAGCGGCAATAAATACATTTTATGTATATTTGTTGTCTGTTTGGGATCTTAAGTTGTAAGAGAATAGCAACCTCTAGCTTTTAAGCTAAAATTCAAATATGCAAGAGGCATCCAAACCTTCTTTTTATTCACTTAAGCGTTTCGTTGACCAGGGTGACATTTCGTGGGGCCCCACTGTACTCACCTGTGTAAATGAGAGCGCAAAAAGAGGCAAATCACAAGAGCAGCGACGATGCCAAATTGCAGTACAAATATGTACACACCCGTCGCAGGGCATAGGGAGGCGCAGGGGTGACCGGGAGGCGGTTGTGTAGGGGCAAAACTAAGTAAAAGGACAGTCAGCAGCTGCCAAATCCTGGAGAGCAAGAGCAGGGCAAGGGGAGGAGCCGCCGCAGCAGAGCAGACGATGGGAATGATGGCGTTACGCACACACACACCCTCAAACGCTATCTCACCGTCGGCCATGGGGGTGCGAGCGGGACGCAGCCATCGGAGATGATAATGATGTTCCGCCTTTATGGCAGCTAACGGCTCTGCTGGCGTCAGTTGGGCCAGAGCGAGAGAGCGTGTCGGGTGCCGTTGCGTTTGTTGCTTTTCTTGTGCTCCGTGCTTTGCCGTCGGCAGGCCACAATGCGGTGGGTGTGAGTGAGTGAGTGAGACGGGACCAGACGACGGGAGCAGGCGCGCGCGCTCTCTTATTGATAACATTTACCGTTTCGCCGTCGCCATATTTTCGTGTGCGTGAGTGTGTTTTATTTTTTACCGCCAGGACATCGCAACAAATTTTGCTGCTGGCTTTTTGTTTTTGCCTTAATTTGCTTTGGCGCATAAATCAAATATTTACATTCCGAAATTGACGTCTTGAAAGCGCGGTCGCAAGCGCCAAGCTCCACGCTCAACGGTCACAGTTCATCCTGCCAAGGAGATCCTTCGCGGCCGTGTGTGTCCTGTTTGTGTGTGGGATTTAATACCTAAAACAAACACTCATTTGACCTGCAGCCGATTAGTAAGCAGGAAGGCGAGGGACACAAGACAAGCCCCCCGAAAAGAAAAAGTGAAAAATAAAGACGCTTTGAAGTTGAAGAAATCAATTTGCAACGAAATTTAATCCCAATATTAACTCAAGCACGGGAGATCAAAAAGGGATATTAATTGCTGTGGGTAAACATCCGTTGCTTGGATCCTGGCAAATACAGCGGAACGAAAAGTCTTGGTGGCACTTTCCACCATCTCATCAGTAAGTTCGCCCCTCTGTTTAATTATCATCTGCGAATCTTAATTGTTTTTTGTTCCAAGATGCTATAAATTAGCACTCCCGGGTTTCTAGATGTATAAAGACAATGTAGGCCAAATATTGGTATCAAAAGAAAAAAGAACAAGTTTAAAGTTGTACCTCTTTTGGGGTTTATATTAAATTCTTTTCCGAAGACTTAAAAAGTATTAAGATCTCATGAATACCTAGAATATCGCACCTTTTGCACAAACACAATTATACGAAGAAATTTTCTATTTGTAATACTTTTTTGCCCCCTAGAAATTTTAACGATATATTTTATGCTGCCTACTTTTTGGGGCATCCTATTGCTACTCCTACTTCAGAAAGCTTTTCTACACTGGGTAAAGCGGCCTCTCAAGGCTGTAGTAAACTGGTTAAACTTTAAGGTCCAAATCAGCCATGGGCACTCCATATCTCACTTGGCTCCCAGTGCTCCCAAAAACAAAAAGCTGTGAATGTTTCGAACAATGCACATCGATATTCATATTAATTGAAAACTGCTTTCATTCTGCTGCGTAACTCGCCTTATTATTATAAAGGAAAAGTATCCTTGGGAGTTGAAAAAAGGGCTTCTCTAGCTTCATTTATCTTCTGAATGCAAGGGAACTAAAATATTTAGGCCGTCGCCTGTTAAATGACAACTAGCCACTAAGACGGCCACTCGAAGGGTTTCCCGCTCTCCACTTGCCACTTGCCACTTTACACTTTTCTCAGCTGCCCCCAAAAACCAGAGCATAAAACAAAAGCTGGGGAGCTGGGGGCTTGGCTAGAAGACCCAAAGCAAACCAGGACCACTTGAGGCGCGAGAGTTGCCCCGGGACGGCGGTAAAGGATCAGGCGTGTGTGCGAAATGAAATGGAAAGTGCCCTCAAAAGCTGCCAACTGAGCGCGACAATCTGTCAAATGTTCAAATGTTCAGTTGCTGTCGTCGCCCGTCGCCGGTCGTCGTATCAATTGTTAATGTCACAGACGCCCAGCGTGCAGCAAGGATGCCCACGAAGGGGGTGTAGAGTCCATCACTGGCAGAAAAGCGAGCAACATGCTAAAAAATTCATTTTTTTAAAACCAAAAAGAACATTAGACCATTCGATGGTTTTCCAATTCTTTCCTTGATCTGAATTCGCATATTTTGTATGTAATGTTTAAAGTTTTTAAGAATCCTTACAAAGTACAAGTACATATTGTTTTGCGAGTGTAAAAACCAGAGTGTTTTAACATGATGTTTTTGGCCTGTTTAACTTTCGCTTGGCTGACGCTGGCTTTCTTTATTTTTAATTGGGATTTCTGCTGCTGGTTAGGGCCAACGCCTTGGCGGGAACGTCGCAGGACTCGCCTCGCAGGACTTTCGCCCTCGCTGTTGCTGTCAATCTGCGGCTCAGTGAACAAGCAGCTTGGAACTTGGAAGCCAGCAAAACGCCACGTGGTTGCTCCCCTTTCCCTCAGCTTTTTCCCCCGCCCGAAATGCGCTTTTGAATAAAACACAATGTGCAGTCCTGCGCAAAAAGGCAAGAAAAAAGGGGGTGCACAAAGCGCTTACCGATTTCTACTTTCCATTTTGTGGTTTCTCGCATTTATTATTCGGCTTGGCCGCTGGTTGATTTCCTGACACGGGTACGCCGGCAATCGTTGTGACATTTTAATTGTTTATTTGCACAGAGTCCTCGCGGTCTGCCCTCACTTGCTCCGTGTCCTCCTTGGCCCGAAATCCTGAGTTCGAATCCTGCATCCCACTCAAGTGCTCGAGTTCTGCATACACATTTTTTACCGGCGGGTGAGAGACGTTTTCTTTGCATGCGATTCCCCTCTGAGAAATCGAAATTCGGGTTGTCCTGCGGTGGAGAGTCCTTTGCGGAGTCCTCCACTCGCAGACTGCCGGTTAGCGTACATTGGTTAATGTAAATATTGGCTTTTGTTGTCACTTGAAGAGCTCTCCTTTGCTGTTTATTATTACTCGTAGTTTGCTTTTTAACGGCCACTTTTATCAGAGGTTTTTAAAGTCAGCCTTTGGGGGGAACTTCAAGGATTTGGCAAAATAAAACAAAAGCAACGATCACTACTTCCCGCAAGCTTTAAAATATACATACATTGTACCGACCAGATTTGTTATAACTTGTCACACCCCCATGCAACCCGCTCAATTAAGTCAGCTTAGCTGCTGTATCTTTTACATGTCGCTGACTTCATTTGATATCAATATTTAATAAAAAATTCTCCACTCCCCTTGGCGGCACTTGAACATCGGCAACCGGATAAAGAATTGTTAAAAATCAACATAATCAACTTGTAAGAGCAACCACCACCATACCATGGAAATCAGCCAATTTGCCACAAATGTACCATACTCGCAGCTCTGGGCACCCTCATATCGCCGCCTGGTTGAGCCGAATCAAACATGTTGGATGAGGCTAATAAGCCCAGCCGCTTGCATATGGCAGTTTATTAGATACAAATTTTTGTGGATTGAGGCTGAGATTCTTCAGCCAGCACCCGTCCTCCCCCCTGGAACGATGAATAGACGTCGACCATTTTGCAGCTGGAGTAGTAGTTGCTCTATTTTCGGTTCGAGTTGATTTGGGTGCAGGGGCTGGGGTTGCTGCTAAAGATCGCCATGTGTAGCCATTTTTTGAGACTGCTGGCCTTTGTGATCCTGGCGCAGGACTAACCCCTATAAAGGACTCGATTGAAGTGCGCAAAAAAAGGGAAGTCGCAACTCGAAACTCGCAACATGAACGGTAGGAAATCAGGGTTCGTTCGATTGAAAAACCAGCAATTAAGTCTGCGTTTATATATATAGTTTTTTTTTTCTGGCCGGGGCTCCTCTGATGTTCACTCCCCTCGCTGTAACATTTTTTGTTTATTATACCTAATTGCAGTTACTCCATCATCGCCATCGTCATCATTATTATCCTTGTGCGCTTTTGTCTGCGCTCCTTTTGCAGCTGCTTCCATTTCGCTTTGTTCTTTTATTTTGTCAGAGTCTCCGTGGCCGTCCCACATGGCGCATGCTTGATATTTTCCCATTTGCGGCCAGCTTTTCGAGGCGTTCCCCGCGCCACTTGCATGCTTAGATATTTGCATTATTTGCCACTTTTTGCGGAACGGCTCTAAAAATAATTTTAGAGCTCGTTAGGGTTTCTCTTTTTAGGGTACTTCGTTGCTCTCAGACTTTTTTCCTGTGGCGAAAATTGTTAGTTTCGAGCCGAGGAATAGAGTGGCAAAAAAAGGACTTGCCTTGTGCGCACAGTGGGTGACATAATTTTGTACTATCACCCGGAAGGGTTACCAAAAGGGTAGCTATTCAAACATAGTCCTACGGCATAGAATTTGATGTGAATGCTGAGACTCAAGCAGCAGGCTTTTGCAATGTTCAGTTCAACTTGTTTGCAATTGGCTAAGTCGACAAGTATTTGTCTTGAAGGACGGGAAAATAAATTGAAATACGAGTATGAGAAATTTTTTAAATATTTTTTTTTATGTATTGTAGTTTTGACGAATGAATTGGGCCTGGGAAATAATTATCAAGAAAGAGGTTTCTCTATAAAAAACAGATTTTTATTCTGTAGTTGCATTTTGATGATTTTTTCTGTGGTAGTTTTCTCTATTTTCCAAGCAATTTCCATCCTCTAGCCGACCAAGTTCGAGCCTTGGCAATCATTTAAATAAAGATTACGAACATGCAAGTCGCACCCCCGGATGGAGGTCGATGAAAAGTAAATTATAGAGCACAATACCATTTGGGGGCTGGGCCGAGACTGTCGGCAAATTACGGGGCCGCAAATGGAGAATTTATTTTTAAAAGCAGACGCCAGAAGAACATCGCGATTCCGGACTGAAATTGGCTGTGGGTCTAGGCTGTGTGGCAGGTCTGCGATTGCACATTTTAAGGCAAACTATATGTCGGGCTGGTGGGTGGTTTGTGGCAAGCAAAATGGCGGATTTGTATCTGTATCTGTAATTTGCGTGCGCGCTGATCATTTGACAAGCCAACGAGCGGGCGACACAACAGCAAGAAGGCGCATCTTTGTGGATAAATCAACCCCCGGTCCGGTCCTGTCGGGGGTAGAGGGTACCAAACTGCATCATCGTGTCAATATTTGCATTGGTCATGTAAACATTTTTAATAGGCTGTTTATCAGCTAGTTTGCCGTTGGAATCCTTCAGCCCCGGACTCACTCGCTGGTACGAGTATCTGCTAGGTACTTGACAGCTGTTGCAATTTACGCTCGAACAGCGCGTTTCAGATATTTTCCGCATTATTTGCTTTTGGGCTTGCGGCATTCGAGATTTCTCTCCTCGGCTCTAGTTTGGTTGAATGTATCTTGCAGATACTACTTAATATTCTGTTTGCACTGGGCAAATAGTTTTGAAGAGGGCGCCAATTTGTTTGCCGTTTGTCAGTTTGTTTTTAATTGAAAATAGAATTTTTCCAAAACAAGTTCCCACCGCGAGGCAGCCACAAAGGGAGTTGTTTGCGCTGCTTAATGAGGTTGAAAGTGGGTGGTGAAAGCAGTTACGTGCAAGTGTAACAGGGGATTTGTAACCCCAAAAATCAAAGCGGTCTTCAAATAATTTGTAACATTGTCGCAGGTGGTAGATAAACGGAAGCAAAAAGCAAAACCATTAGGCATCTTGAAAATAAACGTCTATAGAATTAATAATAGGTATGTAAATAAAGTTGGGAGTTTATCATAAAGTGTTACAAGATATTAGAAAAAAAATATTTGCACAACCCTTGCGGGGATCGAACCCGCGACCTTTGGATTAGAAGTCCAACGCGCTATCCACTGCGCCAAAGGGTCTTAAGGAGCTTGCTTGACTTTTTACCTAGCCTAAACTTGAAAATGCAATTCACACAATTAAACGAAGGAAGCAGTTTTATAATTAACAAAACAAACCAAAATCGATAAACAAATATAAAGTATGTGATTCCTGGGGGTTTGGGCGTTCAAGACAGCTGCTTCAGAGCAAAATCTACGAGACTTTCTTTGATTATTTATAGATTATATAGAGATACATTGGTGTAAGTATATGGCACTTGATGAGATGCATAAATTGTCGCCGCTGAAGTTCATTGAGCTGTTTCTTTATTTTTGCTTAATCAATAGATCGGCCAGCGAAGATTACGAGTTTCAAGGGGCTCTCCACTCACCCTGGGATTCCCCTGCCTTTTCCTGAGCTTCGGTGGCGCACATTAAGTGCTCAATTCTAGCCATTCACTTGGTCTCCTCGGTACAGACTTCACTTCACTCTTTTTTTGTTTTCCTTTTATCGGCTCGCAGCGATCTTCATGCGCTTTTAGCTAATAAAAAGGTGGGGGTTGTGTTTTTTTGGGTTTCCCCTTTTTTGAATAGGGGTAGCTGGTAGGGGTTGAGCGGGTTTCCTCTCGTGACTCTGTACAATTACTCAACTCGCTTTAGCCGCTGTTGCTACTTTCGGTTTGTTAACGAATTAATCAAATTGAACCAGACCAGACAACCCCAAAATAGAGTAATTTACCCATTTGCAGTCCTGGCGATTTTTTATCTCTGCCCTTTCGTTTTCACGTCCATTGAAAGTGTCCCCCTTTTATTTTTCCAGGGGGAGTTTTCTCACTTGTTCGGCATTGTCGTCCTGCGTGATTTATCAGCTCCTTCCGACGGGCTTATTCCGCCTCGTTCTGGCCCAACAAAGCAGGGAAGCATGCATAGTGTATAGTGTATAGGTCGAGTTTATATGCTAACCTGGGGCGAATTATGCAAAGTATTTCTGGTGGCCACTGCTGCTTGCACTCTCGAAACGGATATTAAATTTTATTGCCCGTGTTGCCATGGATTTTTGAGGGGGGTGGCTGGCTGATTTTATTGTTGCGCTCATTGAGCACTGAAGTGGCTGGCCCGGTCAATTAGTCTCTTACAATCGCAGTGCGGAATGCGCGTGCATTTTTCCGAGTAGCAAGGAATTTCGTGAATGGCAAGAGCTTAACATTCAGAACGGGTCCTTAAACCCAAAGAGAAGTTACAAGCTCTAAATGTTTGTCTGTTCCATTAAATATTACCAACAATTGTTGGCTGCTTAGGGAATAATGCTGGATCAACTGTAAGAAGTTAGTATCTGGTAAATGTAGTGCAGGGTCACCTGGAGCTAGAACCTAGGAGCAACATCCTGTCGCCTACTCGCATTACAGCAAGCTGGCACGAGCCAAATTATAATGCCAAATGCCAAATTCGTCAGCGTCAACATCGTCATTATCGTCGCTTGCGAGTGAATGAAAAGCGCACAGAACCAGCAATTAATGAGCAGTTGTTTGGCTGGCGAAGCACTCGAAGGACAATGCCAGGACCTGAGTCTGCGAATGCCACTGACAGCCGAACGGGACAATGGAATCCGAATCCGAATCAAAATCCAAGTAGGGAGCACAAAAAACAAGCAGAGAACATATGCATTCGATTTTCGAGATGAAAGCGACGATTTTCGCTTTCGTTGCGGGGACTCCGTCAATTGCGGAATATAATTAACCGGAAACGCGGCACACGCGCCAGGATGATGAACAGGATGATCGGCACACCGACGCAGGAGTGTAGGATCCTGCCGGCTCGCAGGATCGCAGGATCGCGTGTCAACAACCGTAGAAAGAAAAAGCATTTCCGCTGCCGCGGCTGCCGAAAGCGAAATCAAATGTCAGGCCAAAGGAAGGAACGAGCAACGCCCCGTAGGAGCAACCGGTTTTGCGGGAAGGATAATCACGGCTAGAGAGGATCTTACACGCAGAAAAAAAGGGATATTCCTACCACATATCGAATGTTTTGGGAAACCAAAAATTCAAGAGAAGCTTCAAAGTCACGAAACCTAAAATCGTATTTTATGCAGCCTATATTTCCCTCTATTTTTCGTCACATTCTTAAATTGTTTCATCACAAATACTCGTATAAAAAATGAAATGAATTCTTTTTGATCTTAAGATACTTTTCTCTGTGTTTCTTCTTCGGTCCTGCTCACTCGACATAATTAAAAAGCGAGTGCAAACAAGTCGCTTGATTATCCTTTTTGCCCACTTCAAGGAGGCAGAAAAAGCAGCTTCGCCGGCAGCTGTCGCAGGATACAAAATAGGCAGAGAAAGGAATCTCGATCTTGGTGGCGTGGAACAATTGTTCGACTGCGCACATTGCTTCCTGTCGTCCTGCGAGCCACCGGAAGGATCAGCGCCGTCTTCGAGGGTTGCTCCTTGCCCCCGAATTGCTCTGCTTCGATCCTCAGCGCCTACTCCCCCTTAGATCCTAGCTCACTGCAATCCCCTTGCCAAGCAAATTATTCCTGCTCTCGGAGGCGTGATCGCTGGTGTGTGTCGCATATGTAGCAATTAACAGGACATGTGCAAAATTCTACCCGCATGTCCTTGAGCGCGTGCCTGGCGTCCTTAGAAATTGGGCGTCTTCCAAGGGGGCGTAGCGCCTGCTGCAATGCGCTCCTTCAGCCGCTGACGTTATCCGATCTGCGCACAAGCATTCGCATTGTGATTGAGCCAAGATTGCAGGAGGTGTGTCTGTGATGGCAAGGACCTTTTATCCCAGCAGCAGCTGCCGCTCTGTTTAATGAACTTCTTAAGTGGCATAAATCCCTAACAAGGTTCCGAGTTAATTTTGATTAAACATGCCATTAATTGAATAGCACATTAAAGAGATCTATAAACTGCAAGATCATTTTAGAAAATATTACATTATAACATTAGGATTGCCCTTTTTGATCAAAATGAATATGTGCAACTACATTTTATTGATATGAATTGCAATTTTGACTAACCTAAGATTAGTTATGATCACATTTCTAGAATCTAATGATAAATATGTAATGAATATATTCTGTTAATGTATTCTAAAATGCTCCTACAGTTTATTGAGCCAGAGAGCTAAGAACGTGTTTTGGAAGGATTTAAGATAATATTTTTAAATGTGGCTCGACGCAAATCCCTTTTCAATCTGTCACAAACATTTTAGATCCGATTCCCCCTGCAAGTAAGCTAATTACCTCTTTAAACACTTCCCCCTTTTTTAACGCCGCTTGCCCTTTTTCCTACCCGCTCCCAAGTGGAATTTGTTTGAGGACAAGCCCTAAGCCAATATTTAACTATCATGTCGCAAGGAGAACAAGAAAAATATTTCTCCCACGAACGGGGACAACTCATAACATAATGTCAAATAAAACACTTTCCGGCTGATTAGCATAAGGATATGAAAAAGTGTTTCGTGTTCGCTGGAAAATTGTTGTGCCGTGTGCCGTCGCTTCGCTTCCTGTCATAAAAAGCGGCAACAACAATTTGTGACACTTCCCCTTTTTTGCCGGCGGGTCACAGGTCACACAGTTAGCAGGTCGCCGCCGCCTCAAGGGTTGAGCCAGTCAGAAATAAATGCATATACTCGTATGAAAAAGTTAAACGCGTGTCAACGTTTTGGGCGGGAAATTATTAACATGCTCGGTGCCCGCACCCAGCCCCCTGTTTTTAACCTGTGGTTAAGCGTATTAGGCAACATTGTGACATCGCCGGTAGTCCTTGGTCCTGGAGGACGAACTGGACACGCGACCACGGCCAATACAATTATAATTGCAACAAATTGAACGCCGCCGGTGGCACGCGTCTCTATTAGCTCATCTTCCGGTGGCCCGGAAAACAGATTGTCGGCTGTTGGGCGGTTGTGTGGTTGTGTGGTTGGGTGGTTGGGTGCTACAACTTTGTTTTCCACGCCCAAGCCGATTTTCCACTTACCCAATGCTTTTTTTTCTCATTGGCTGGTTGCCGCACTTCGACTTCGCTTGATTTATTGGCTTTTACTTATTTCCGGCCATGTTGGGTGTCCTCAGGGCAGTTTAAGGGCAATTTGGTGTAAGCACTATTTATTGGCTTTCTTTTGCAGTGTTTTCTTTTGTTGGCAGTTGACACATGGTAATGGCTTTTGGGGGAAATGAAAATGTGATGTTTTTGCATCCGGTTTGCACCCGAATTCGTAAAAAAAGTACAATATGTCACCATTCAACAGACGAGTCGATAAAGTCATGTCCGTCTGTCCGTAAGAACGCCAAGATCTTGGAGATTATAATGAAAAGACAAAAAATAATCGCATATTCCGATTCAGGGGATTCCAGTTCGTATATGTTAAGTTATTAGTACCAGCTGCTCTATGAATAGTTATTGATAAAATCACAACCCAACTTTCCCCTATTAAAATGCGATTTTCCATAATTACACACAAATGTGGTGGGTGGTCTCGTTTTGTGTACATTTTGCATAATTTAAGTAAACTACCATCAAACAGCAAACCGCAGTCGCTGCTTAGACAACCACAAAACCGACCGCAATTAGCAAATTATTTTTATCAGATTATTGATCAACATTGAACAAGAAAGTGAATCAGTGCGGACAGCTGAAAATCAAAACAATGATTTAGCCGAAGTGGAAGCGCTCAAAGGATTTAGCCAGTAATTTGTGCTAATTTGGGTCCGCAGGGTATACGTACCCGACATTAGAGAATGAGAGATATCCACAAAACACACACAAAGAGGCCGGATTTATGTTTGCCGCTGTCTAATAACCCATCAAAATATAGTGGAAACATGTCAAAATACTGTCAATACGTTTCCCAAATCTCCAGGCATCTCTGTTCCGATGCATCCTCTCCATTCTGCACTTGTGTTACAATTGTTCTTTGGAGAGCGAAGAGGGAACTGCTTCCCAGCTTTGAAAGGGACCGACAACTCCCTCGACTACCTACCATACACCCGCATCCCATCCTATATGCATTATATGCATTAATCTTTACGTGTGGGTCGGTGGCCATTGTATCGGACCCGAAACGGACGGGAAAACTGTTTTGGAGGAGAGGTCCTGGCGGGATTATACCTATAATTTGGGCTGCTTAGTTGCTTAATTGTGCTTAAATGTATGCATAGCTTATAAAATATTTGCCTTAAATATTTTGGTTAAATCATGAAAGGGTACAAAACGCTCTGGGCTATATGTTTTCCTGTCCTCTGCAAGGACGATGTTTCGGTGAAATGTGTGATCTGGAAAACTCTAGCCGCTGGGTCAAGGTATTCATGTTGAAAAATACGAAAAGCAATTGAAAACATAATTATTCGTTTGTTTCCGTAAACCCTATATACGCCTGTCCGTAGGCGTTCACCTAGATTTTGGACACTATTATAGATAGAGAAAAAACTAAATGCATATTCAGAATTTGTAATACCAGTTAAGCAAAAGGTGGTTTTAAAAATTGACTACCACCCCCGTTCTCCCGCAAACCACGAAATTCTGGGGCGTCCACAATTTCAGCTCTAGAGGCACTATATTTGGATAATGGCCTATATCTATCTGTGTTACAAATATTTGCCTGTTACACCCAATTCCGTCCCCGCAAATGCCAAATATTTTTTGCGCCCGCAAGCTTCTCTATAGAACATGCCGCGCCTTTCACATACATACACATACAAACACAAATTACGAAAAATTGTTGGACGTAAAATTTCAATGCTATTATAATGTTCTAAAAATCAACTGATAACTCAGAACCGGGTATTGATAGTTGAGACATTCGACTATAATCTATCTTACTTATTATTTGGGAAAAATAAATTATCATATATTATACCCAACACACAATAAAAATTAATATGTTTTTTTCTATTGTTCATATATTATTGGTATAAATACCTTTTAGATCGTGTATATTTTTTTTTGAAATCGCTTTTGATTTGCGAGGCATACCTAGTTTATGTGCGCATATGAAAAAATTGGCTGAAGAAGTGATCATACTCGTATTTTGAACCCACAGAATTTAAAGTAAATTCTACAAAAAGATGAATTAGCCATTTTTCTATAAGAGATTACAAACTATTTAAATTTTATCGGTGTGATACAGATATGCATCACGGCCATAAAAGGGATAATATTCAGCTTAGTATGCAACAGTCTAAGGAGTGAGACATGTTAATCATTTGATACGTCATTACATCTCACTTCACAAAAATGTACTGCGCAGATTAAAAAAAATCATAATTATTTGCGATCAAATATTTCTTTCAATTTGGAATCATAATTTCAGCTATAAAAATGGAATTTTATGGCAATTTAACCTCTTCATAGGTTCTTGGGTTTTCCCATTAATAAATAAATCTCTCCCCTTCATTGAAATCCACTGCATCCAATCCACTTAACATTCTACCAAACAACAGCATATGAATGCCAAATGCTTCTTCACACTCAATTTCGCTAATAAAAGTGTTTTGCCAATGCTGGCGAAAAATAATGCCGCCCACCCCTAAACGACCAAAGCCAGTCGCTGATATTTAATTTCCCTGGGCTAAGCCACAATTTCCGGTGACTCCCACCAGAAAAGCAGAAGGCAACGCCCCCAACACAGACATCAAATCAAGGATTCGAAGCTGTCAGAATGCAGCCCACCACAAGAAATTATGACAGCGGGGTGGTGAAGGGTCGAGTGTAGTATTTTACTTATTTCGCAGCCCCGAATCGGGGATGTGTGTAAGTGCGTGTGTGACAAAATACCAGCATACGCATCGGAAGCCAATTAGGGAAAATAAATCACCACACTTCGAATGCAAAAGGTCCAGGATGGAACGGAAAGTATGCACACAGAGAAAATACCATAAATTGTCGAAGAACTAAGCATTTCTTTCTCGGGAAAGTTGTGAACAATTTAATCTAAATAACACCGATAAAATTAACGATTTTCTTCATCTATGGACAGTGATTAGGCCTGATCCTCGAGTTTTCATTGGCTCATTACATAAATGATACATATTTTCTTACTGTGCACACTTCAAACGGCCTCCCACAGACAAAGAAATCCACACACACAGCAGATACGAGTGTCCCAACCCTACGAAAGCCACAAAAAAAAGGGAACCCCACGCAGGAAGCCGAGCAAGTGCCAAAAGCTGATTTCACTGTAATTACAATTCACACTCCCTTCCGGGGGATGGGATGTAATCCCGGCACGGGGAAATAAAAACATCCTGCAAATGTGTTCTTTTTGTTTGGCAGCACTTAAGCAATGGCCTCCCCCGCAGCCTCCCGCTTGGCAGACTTTTCCGTGTTTTTTTGGAGGCAGACTTGAGGTTTGTTCGTGATGATGATGAGTTGGCGGAACCCGCCAAACAGACACACCCACCAAGCAAGGAAAGGGTGGAAAAGTGGGTGGATTGAGCTGAGAACTCTGCACTGCAGTAAAACACTTTCTAATAAGTTAATGCGAAATTTAACCTTCTAATTGTTTTGACTTGCTTAAAGGCTTTTAAATTTCTTCATTTGTTTATGAGTAGTTGTCGTAACGACTATTTTCTTGGTCATCAAACTATATACTATTATATTTTGTAACTCCCAAACAATAATACACTCGTATATGAAAGCAAAAAACAATACAGTTATCTAAAAAAAGTCAGTAACCAACAAACAAGCTTAGCATAATTTTATTAAATGATCAATTTAACGAAAGATTTCGAGACATTCACAGCTTCTTGTTTATGGATCACTGGGAGCCAAGTGAGCCCACCGAAGATTTAAATCGAAAACCTTTTGCCTAAGCTGCTAGCATAAATTCATTTATCGTTTGGGCTATTTCTTGAAGTGTAATCAAGGTTTTTTCCACCTTCCGTGTGGGCGTTTAACGCGTGTCGGGGCTACCACTGAGTAAACAAAGAGATGCTTCGGTTGGCCACCGAGAACACCACCCGAGTCCCTGGGGAAAGCGCTGGGGTTGGGAGTGTGCGGGCAATAGAAATGTCACAAACAAACCGATTAAACAAGTACTTTTCGAACAACAAGCACCCACAAAAACCCACCGACGCCACCAACCACCCATCCAGGCGAATCAAAGTTGCGCAGCGAAGCCCTTAAACTGAATCAAACAATAACCGAAAAGTTTCCAAGGGTGACGGAGCATCATCGGTCGCACACCCACTGAAAAACCCAAACAACCCTTTTTAAGGCTTCCCCGTTTTTCCAGGAGTTCCGATTAAGTTGATGGTGACATCGTTTTGTGGGTCACGCGACGCATCCTTTTTTTGGCACTGGCAATCTGGTAAATATGTTAATGCCAGCTTAAGCCTATTAGTGTCAATTAAAAAATTATTTCCAATGGAATCTGTTTGGGAGCTTCGAAAGTTTAGAGCAGTAAAAATGTCAAATGCATGTGGGATGTTGATAATTTTAAGATGCGATTAGTCGGTCAACTGGCTGCTCGCCTGGCCAATGTAATTGCTGGGCTGTGAATTGTGGGAATAAAATTATCTCCCACGGGGAAGGTGTGAATGGGTTGCACAGATGGGCTGTCAAATACAGCAAAAGATGAGTGCAATTTAAATGAATATAATTTCTCCTTACTTTCGGATGAATCTCTATAAAGCAATCAAACAATTCCCTTGTGCAGCCTGAGAAAAAATGAGAAAAACAGACGGGACACAGGCATTCCGGCCATTGGCAGCCTAATTTGTGGGTGTTATGGGGAATTAACCTCTTAATGAACTAATTTACTCAAGATTAAGATGCCAAACAAAGGAGGCGGCCGCAGCTAATTGTTAAAAAAGAAAAGAGGAGGAAGACATGGCGAGCGGGATAGCACGAGAGGTTCCGGTAGGTAGGAGATCCCGGGTCCGAGATACCAGAAGCCTTGCAAATTGCAGGCGGTTAATCTATTTAAACGCGCCAAATACGCGCGACACAAAAGCAAATCACCGAAAGCAGAAGGAGCTGCAGGAGCGGTCGGAGCGGCCGGAGGAGGGCATGGTCGAGTGCACAGATTTAGGGATAGAACGGATCAAAGGACGATCGTCCAAGGGGAAATCTGTCTGTCGGACAATAGCCGAAATTCGTCTAATTGCGCGCCTATGAAGGAACCTAGGAATCCCGAGCTGCGAATCCAGGACGAAGAACGGAGAATCCGGGAGTCCAGAATGCCGAATGCAGAGCGACTACGCCAGGGAACCTGCCAATTGTTTGGGAACATCCCTTAATCTGTGTCGGTAATCGGTAATCGGTGAAAATCGCAGGACACGGCACAAAGCAGGGCGGCCGAGATCCTTTTGAACTTTTGCTTGGGCGCAAAAGAAGGTTAGCAAAATATTATTACAAACCTACGGAACCTAACCCACATAAACAAAGTGGTGCACTCTGAGAAAAAAGGTCTGAAACCAAAATTTTAAAAAGGGTTTCTATTAAGTAAATTGAAATATATGAATGAAAGAGAGTACCGATTTTAGTAACCCTAAAATCATTTTCCATTGCTAATAAATTGTAATTTGTATCAAAAATTATCATGTGCATCCCACAATTTTTAAAATATCGTTCATTTTTCGCTGCAATATTAATGTATTTTGAATTTTCTGTTACTTTACTTCTATGGTGCACAATTTTCTGTTTGTGTACCTGCTCTCGCTTGTGCCCGTGTTTACTCTTCAATGAACTGAAAACATTTCAATTTGACAATCGTAATGGAGGCAAGGATGCTGAAGCCGCTCAGCGCTAATATAGGCGATTTGGGGGATTACATCAATTGTAAAATTGGTCAAACACCGCAATTGTTTCATCTGCAAATCGGATATTCGTCTGCCCCGGGAAACGGTCACCCACACGGCCACAAAGGACGAAAGGACGAATCCCCGGGCAGCTGTTGAGTTTCCCTTTGAGAGCCTCTCATCGCCGGCCATTGTCCAGCGTTGTTTCGTCCTAGTTACACATATGCAGGCACCCATAGAAGCGTGTGCTGTGGTGTGTTGTAACATGGATGCTTAGGCGGGTGAATGTGTCTCATGGATACGCAGGATTCGGTCCCCTTGTTCAATGCCTTGTAATCGCTTATGGCTTACCGCAGATTATGCAAGCCGCGTTCTCTATTTCCCATAGCATTGATACGATTTTCCTCGGAAAAACTCGGCCAAATCTCTGCTGCAATCTGGCATCAGCTGAAAAGTCCAGCTCCCGTCCAGCTTCGGAGGTGTAAATCTTCAATTTTAAGGTTAATTTGCCGACGAGGTGCGAGAAATGCAAAACTGTTTTATTGGTTTAGTAGAGCAGTCAGGGGCGGAAAGGAAACATCCCGACTAGCGGGAGATTTTTACTTATAGAGGTGTGAATGAACTTTATATCTCATATTTTTTTTCTATAAAGTAAATAATGTTATATACAACTCATATCACCCATTTCAATTCCATTTTAATCCCTCTCCAAAATAATTTATTTGTGTGCAAAAAAGCAGCGCTACCATTTCGCACACTCATTAAAAATTAAAAAAAGAAAAAAACGATGAACAGGCCAGCAAAAAAGGACATAGTCNATTTTATTACCATTATCCCACACTTTTGATCAATTATTTTCTATAAAGTAAATAATGTTATATACAACTCATATCACCCATTTCAATTCCATTTTAATCCCTCTCCGAAATAATTTATTTGTGTGTAAAAAAAGCAGCGCTACCATTTCGCACACTCATTAAAAATTAAAAAAAGAAAAAAACGATGAACAGGCCAGCAAAAAAGGACATAGTCCGAAAAAAATTGCACACTGCTACCCTCTCGCTTGCACCTGGTAATTTGCCATCGCACTCGGCGCTATTTGCATCCCTCTCTCTTAGAGC
Organism: Drosophila ironensis; assembly: GCA_021223825.1. Lineage (NCBI taxonomy): Eukaryota > Metazoa > Arthropoda > Insecta > Diptera > Drosophilidae > Drosophila > Drosophila ironensis. Next base: position 1,911,637 of record JAJJHQ010004318.1, on the reverse strand, counting down.
TTTTGCACATTTTTTGCCTTGATATTTTATTTTTGCACATTTTGCTGGATTTTCAAGTCCTGCTTTTTGCTGCAGTTGTTGTTATGCCTAGTTCGTCCAGCCCTGCTCTGCATTTACAGTTAGTACACTTTGACCTCTTCCCCCCGTTCCCCTCCGGCCATCATCCCCCAATTGTACCTTTATCCTTTCGCAGCCTCTCTTTGCAAAGTGTATGTTTGGTCATGCTTGCATGGCCTTTGAATGGAAATGAAAAACAGAGGAGGGAATGAGAAGGAAAACCCAGAGATAGATGGAGAGATTAGTCAGAGAGGTACACAGAAAATTGTACAAGAATATATACATACATCATTCGAACACTAAGTTCTATCCTTGCGATAATTACATAGGCATTGATTTAATTTCAACGTCAACTTTCAACTAAGGAATTAATTTTTTTTCGAAAAGAGAAAATCTGATTTTTCAATATTCAGCAAATTCGAAAAGCTTTATTTCCGGTGCACTGAGCTTTGCCGGCCTGTGACATTTTGTTTGTTGAATGTCCAGTTTGTTGTTGTTTATGCTGTCCCCGTTGTTGCCATTTTTTTGTCGTGGCTTTTATTTATTCAACTAAATGGAGATTGCACATTTCTGCATCGTGTGGCGGTCATTTAGTTTCCCGTTAATCACGACAAGGCCTTCGCTTTTGCTGATCATCTGCCCCTGAATGTTTATGATGAGTGACAAGTGAGTTTGTTTAAACAACACTCGGCCATGAGTTGCAAACAAACAAGTGCTCATCGCTTTATAGACGCGCAATGTCAATGTGAATTGCGCTTTGACCTTTTTGTGATGCAATTTAAACATAACCACAACAATTTTCAAATAGACAGACCTCAAAGCTCAACCGGAACTACCTAAACCCTAAGTAAAGCCCTCGTCCTTAGAGGCAGTCTAATCTACAATGAGTTGCTATTTGCAAATCGATTTCCCCACACAAAAGACGGACACAATGAGCAAGTTTACCTGAAAATGCAATGGAAATGGCGGCCAAGTCGCTCAAGGATCCCCCTTAGTCCCTCAATGTCCCTCTCGGAGTCCCTGAAGAGTTGTGCTTTTGTAGCTGCAACTGCTCAACTCCAGCAAAAGCTGCCTCGGCAGCGATGTGCACTGCAATGCCCGTGGAAGGACCAAGGACCGAGGACTTTGGTGCAGATGGCCAGGGCAAAAGGGGATGTGGCAGGAGCGGGGCTGCAACTGGAAGACAAGCGCTACGAGAGCAAGCAAAGTCAAGAAAGCCGCGGCGGAGATATCATCAAAATGAATATGAGATTATATTTGACTAGTGAGATGGTTTTGCGACTCAGGAGTGTTTCAACTTAACTATGCAGCGAGAAAATGCTCAATTAGTTCAAATTAAATCTCTCAAGATGGGTAAAATTTTAAAATTTTAAAGACAAAGTAAAAAGGAAACGTATCTTGCTTAAAATCGTCGTAGATCCCAAAGGTTTTTTGTACTATTTCGGCTGTATTATGCCTGAAAGCCTATGCTCGTATGCGCTATTCAAGGATATGTAGATGTCCGGACGAGGGGGATGGACCTGAGCCAGAGAATCCTTGCCCGCTGGCGGGCTAAAGGTGAGCAAACAAAGACGCTGATAAAACGAAATGCCAAAACGACAATTGAAAGGCCCAACAAAAGGCAGCGGCTGTCCGGGGGGGTACAGGGGGTACTCCAGAGGGACGAAGGATTAAGGGGGGCCCGGGGTCGGACTATATACTCGTACACTCGCTGGCATGTACATCGCAGTGAAAAAGTCAACCTGAGAGGGAACCTGGTCGGTCTGGTGGCTGCCATTTTTTGGTGTCTGCGTCACAGCCCAAATCAAGTGTGAACAGAATCCGGCCAAAGGTTGCTGCCTCTCTGTCCTCTGTCCCGCCCGCCCCCTGCCCGGTGCCCGATGCCAGTATCTTCTTCCTCCCGGCTCACCTTTACCTTTGGTGAGCCTATATAAATATTTTAGGGGCGGGCTCTTGCCTCCTCAGCACTCGCCCTCTCTCGCTTCCGCCGCAACATTCCAATTCCAATTCGACATTTTGTCTTTTCATTCATAATGCTCGGTTGACGCGGACGTCGCTGCCGCAGTTGCAGTCGCAGTCGACAGAGAAGGACATGCCACATCCAATCTGAACATAAACGCGATGATGAAGTTCTCCTTTTGCCTGTCGGTCCATCAATCCATCTCGCTCTGCCGCTCCCCGTCCATTGTGCTGCTGCCCTCTCTTTCCGTCGCATCTGCATCGCTGCGTCTCGCTCTGGCCAAGGGATACCACCAAGTGGCACCGTTTCGGGGGTTGATTTTCCAGGGGCAACCCTTAGACCTCGCTGTGTGCGGTGTCCTTTTCATATTTCTTAAGACCCGCACCGCTCACTGTTTGCCTTCATTCCGCTTCGGTCGCTGATCCTGTGCTGAACGCATCCTGAGCGCGTCCTGTCAGTCCCTTCGCGTTGTATCAGTTCGGGATTTACATACGAATCGTCCGTCAGTCATTTGCGAGACAAGTGAACTTTAACCTGAGCAAGAGAACCAAACTTTAAACAAGTTGGACATACGTTTAATATTTGTGAAGTGATTGTCTTGATTGTCCTTTGCATCCGGAGACTGGCCTCCTGCCCAAGGAATTGGATATTCACATAGGCAGCGCCTAAATATGGTTTACTTCGTACGTATTCCCATAATTTTCTAAATTTTACAATCCAAATTATCTATTGGGGCACGAAAAGCCGACGGGAAGTATTTCGGTAAAGAAATACAAGAGGTAGCAAGAGGTACCTCATTTTTGGTCAGCAATTTCGTAAACGATATTCTAAAGTATCTCTTTAATTTTTAGAGCACAGCTTTCGTGATACTTTATGAGAATTTTTATTCTTTAAATTCAAATTATAATAAACTTAAATTAAATGAGCAAAGTTATGCTTAGAAGGCTCTACATTAATTCGAGTATTACTAAATATGTTGGGTGTGAAATCAACTTGAGACAGACAGGCGCTTCAAATTTCTAGTTTTATTAGAGAGCCCCCGCATTGTTAATAAGCTTGATGCCGCACATGCACACTCCTCAAGAGCGGTCTGTGAAGTGGCCACTGGAACACCAACCCAATTCCGGGTTCTTGAAACGCAAACTGCCAGAAAACTTACGGGTATATGTTATAGTAGTGCCAGCGCTTTCAAATAAAAGACCCAATCCGGGGGCTGACCGGAGCTGCCTCCGGGTCAGCGTGTGAAATGGTAGACGCCCCCTTTGCGTTTAATAAGATTAAAGTGCACCGGGCCGGGGGCAAAAGTTTGCGATGAGGAGAGAGTTCTCCAGATTGCAGAGTTAGCCTTGGCGGGACTACTTACTGAGGCGTCAAATCAAGTTAATTAAAATCGGTAAGGAAGTCGGTAATCGCACCGGATGTCGCACATTAGCCACACTCGAGGGCACATGGGGAAGATGGAATATGGAGACGTCGACGGAGACGCAGACGGAGATGGAATGAATGCCTTACACTTGCAGCCAAGTGTAAACGATTTAATGATGTGCGAACAAAGCCAAGACCCGCGCCAAAAAAATGTTATGATTGATGGCAATATGCTACTGGGGGCCCAAAGGATTGTGGATGGCGAAAGGATTGAGGATGACGAAAGGATTGAGGCGCTTTGTTTGGGTTAAGTGGACTGTGAGGCGGGGCAAAGCACGGGTTAAATCTGCATGTATGCAAATCGATTGGGAATAGTATTAACCGCACTGCGGTTGCGTTTTAATTGCAACCCGCTGACTGGCCATGAATGATCCTGGGCAAATGTCCTGCCGCTGGGAGCACGCCCTCCGCTGGCGTTTGTTTGTGTGCATTACTTGCACTTGACTGATTACACCGCGAACCGCTCAGGTCACAGCAATATATCGTCAAATTCTCCCAATTTCCGACCCTCTGCTGGGCTTGGGCACGCACTTTTTCATAGCTCTGGGCACACACAAAAGGGGCGTACCCCTTCGATTAATTGACAACCCGTTGCTTAGTTTGCATACTCAATTTGTAGCCGCATTTGCTTACAATATTTTCCCACTTTTGTCCTTGCAGAGTCCGCGTGGCATGCAACCGTGTAGTCCAGCGGGAGAAGTCGCAATGATGCCGCCCTCGAAGAGTCCCGTCATGGAGAGCGCCGCCTCCGATCAGAATCCCGGCCCGCAGGGCCACCAGCAGAGTCCGCCACCGCCGACGGCCGAGCAGAGCGGAGCCAAGCGGTCCTGTCCTCTCAAGTTCTCCATAGCCAAGATCATGGAGCCGGACCACAAGCCCAGTCAAACTCAGACGCAAGCACCACAACCTCAGCAGCAGCCGCAGCAGCAGCAGCAGCTGCCAATGCACTCCCAGGACGATGAAGAGGATGAGGATCCCGAGATCGATGCGGATTCGGAACGATCCTGCAGCCCCATCGAGGTCATCAGCCTGGACCAGCAGTCGCCGGTGAACTATGATTCCGCATTCAAGAAGTATGTGCCCGGCTCTGGTGCCCCGGAACCCTCGACCACGGCTACAGTGCAGCAGTTTGTGAGCTCCCGCCACCAGGAGCTGCTCTCCCAATACCCCCTGCTGTACTATGCCCCCAATCAGCTGATGTGCGCCGCTGCAGCGGCCCAGTACGCCGCCCTGACTGCCCAACAGCAGTCGCTGACCCACCTGAGCAGCTTCACCGCCTCCCTGAATGCCAGCCTTCATCACTCGCAGTCGCTGCGCCGCAACCTGGGCCATCCCTTGGCCGCGGCAGCCGCCGCCGCAGCGGTGGCCCAATCGCAATCGGTGGTGCCCAGCCTGCAGCAGACGCTGGAGAAGTCGCCCGTGGCCCCACGCTCCTCGGGAAGTCAGGGTGCAGTGGCGCTGCAGGCCAACCTGAAGCGTAAGCGCTCCCCGCAAGATCAGGGAGAGGTGACGCCTCCCCCAGCACCGGCGGCTGCCGGCACCACAACTGCCTCGAATCGGTCCCGATCCCGGTCGCCATCGCCACATGGCTCGCTCGATGACAGCAGTCCGGGATCCGCGAACGGGGGCAAGCCGAAGACGTTCTCCTGCCTTGAGTGCGGCAAGGTGTTCAACGCCCACTACAATCTCACCCGCCACATGCCCGTCCACACCGGGGCCCGGCCGTTTGTGTGCAAGGTTTGCGGCAAGGGATTCCGGCAGGCGTCGACCCTCTGCCGGCACAAGATCATCCACACGTCGGAGAAGCCGCACAAGTGCCAGACCTGCGGCAAGGCCTTCAATCGCTCCTCGACGCTCAACACCCACGCCCGCATCCACGCCGGCTACAAGCCGTTCGTGTGCGAGTACTGCGGCAAGGGATTCCACCAGAAGGGCAACTACAAGAACCACAAGCTGACCCACAGCGGCGAGAAGGCGTACAAGTGCAGCATCTGCAACAAGGCCTTCCACCAGATCTACAACCTCACCTTCCACATGCACACGCACAACGACAAAAAGCCGTACACCTGCCGGGTGTGCGCCAAGGGCTTCTGCCGCAACTTCGATCTCAAGAAGCACATGCGCAAGTTGCACGAGATCGGCGGAGACCTGGACGACCTGGACATGGCGCCGGCGTTTGAGCGGAGGCGGGAGTACACCCGTCGAGAGCCATTGCACGTGAGTGCCGGAGACCGCGCCTCCGGCCAATTGACCCCGGACTCCAGTTCCGGCAGCCTTTCGCCGCCCATCAATGTGACCACGCCGCCGCTCTCCAGCGGAGAAATAAGTAATCCGGCCTGGCCCCGATCCAGTGGTGGAGCTTATCCCTCCGGGGGCTATCACCTGGGCGGAGTGGCACCGCCGCCAGAATACGTGGCCAGTGGTTCAGCCTTCCTCCAGCTGCCACAGCAGCCGCACCCACATTCGCATGCGCACCCACATCCGCATCCCCATCATCATCCCACGCAGCAGCAGCAACACCAGGCGATCCCCCAGCCGCACCAGCGACTCTCGGAGACCTTCATCGCCAAGGTGTTTTGACAGCGATACTATGCCGAAAGCCTGAACAGCTCCACGGCGACCACGCCAGCTCCATCCAGCACCGCCAGTGCGGTGAACTCCCGCAACGATCTGCTGATCGACTGACTGCAATTTGTGGCAGCGGCGGCCGCTGCAAGCAGCTCGACGTCCGGGTCGCAGGACCCCAACCAGAGGGGGTCACCCTCCCCGGAGCTCTCCTGCACGACCCTGGGCAGTGCGGTGCGAGCTCTCAACGGGCTCTTCTAGAGTGGAAGCCCGCTAACACCGAAGAGACCCGAAGCGGAGTAATCCCCCCGACACAACCTCCACAGCCAACAAATGGTTTCAATTTGTGCAATATTCTCACTCCCACTCCGACATCGATAGGCGAACTATTAGCTGATCACTCTAGACCACCCACCCACCCACACCATTTTGTACATAGTCAGATACAAAGATTAGTTTTAAGCCAGGCCAATGTGTTAATTGTAGCATCACTCAATTCTCGATGTATAGCCCATAGCTAAGGATTTGCGTAGTTAGTCGTGAATGTAGGGCATCGCACTCAGTTCTGTGCGTCCAAAGGGCACAGATCCTTGCGAGTGCGTTGGTTACAAATTGTGTTAGAAGTTGTATTTGCTTGCGGATCAGCCAACCGAAATACATCCCCCGGATATGTATCTCAGCGTTGTACGAAGTATCCCTGTAATGTACGTGTATTTAATAGTATACCTAAGTGTCTGTTTAATCGAAGAAATTATACACAAAACACACATTTTGCCGATTGATGAATGCATTGAATTTGTTTAGGACTTAAGTGATATTATTGATAATGTTTAAGCAATAAATCAATTCTTCAATTATTAAATGATCGGTGATTTTAAAGGGGAAACAGAGGGGGCATACGTTTTTTTGCCATTTTTGCACACCCCACGGTACACACAAAATGCAAATAACTGAGCAGCGGCATGGGCTGTGCAACGGGTTTGCCTCCTGGGATGCGCTTAAAAATGGAAAAATATATTCAAATGAATGCGAAATGAAAACAATTATTGCTGCATTACTCGTGCCAAGGAGTCGCGTTTAATGGGCTCTAAACTGTCGCCACGTCTGCCGCATGACATTTGCAACTTAATTAGTGGCGGCCTGCCCCCGCGCGGCAGGTGGCAGGACCTCAATCATTTGCATAGTCCTTTGATCTGCTCCTCGAGAAAGGGCAAGAAATCCTCGAAGGAGGCGTGGCAATGGGACTGAAACAGGCGGATGGTTGGACTGAGTTGGAGTTTGCAGGGATTCTTTGCTAGGAATGCATCCTCAAATTAAGCGTTCGCCCCTTTGCTTAGGTTATCCATTTAGGATTTATCCATCAATTATGGTTTGATGTATGACAAAAGCAGTGCAAATGTTGAGCATGAATTTTAAGTTTATAGCCCTTAAGAGTAAATCTTTTTTTTTACATATTTATTAAAACATATTATAATTTATCGTACTTGCCTATAGGAAGTGAATAAATATTACATCTTCTTCAGTAATATGTTTTGGTAGGTTCCTAAAAATAGCAAAATATGCACAGTATTTTTGTGACTTTGTGGGTTTACCAATTTCACAATGGAGGGAACAAATTATATTCAAAATATCTTGTTTACAAAGCGAATAATTACCTTGACGTATAAGCATTCCTTATCTCATATTATAACATATTATAATTTATTGGTTTACCAATTTCACAATGGAGGGAACAAATTATATTCAAAATATCTTGTTTACAAAGCGAATAATTACCTTGACGTATAAGCATTCCTTATCTCATATTATATGATTTTTTTTAGATTGTACAATTTGGAATGTTGTCTGACCTATTTCAACAAATCTTAGGTTCCGGAAAATGTAATTCCAATTTGTTTTTCAACAAATCGTATTCTGAAGTATGGAACTCAACTTGTCAGTTAATTTAGGTAAAAACTGCATTGACGTTGAGGCAAGTATTTTTATTTATACGGTTTGACAGATGTTATCCTGTTGACTTTTGTGTGACAAAGGACATTTGCACGAATATAGCAGTACTTCCAGTGTGTACCTTATAGGAATAACGATTATTCAATGCCCCCGCCTGGGAGGACGCATGTGCTGTCTACTTGAGTTGACATTTTTGATTTCAGCAGCCTCCCTTTTTTCGCCGGATATTCGAGTATGTATGAATAATTCAAAGTGAATCGAGGCTCAAAATGGGAGCGAAAAGAGAAATCAAGCGTTGTGTTTCCTCTGTGTGTGTTTTTAAAATATGCAAATAATCAAAGATCCTTAACGCTTCCATGACTGACGTACAGTGAGTGCTCAGCATATGCTCAAGCACACCGCCCACTGATAGTCCGTCCTGCTGCCATTCCCATTTCCCTTTCAGCCAGAGAAGCTCGTGCCCAATTTTTGGATGACTTTTGACACCGCCTCGCGGCATTCTTTTGAACTCGATTCCTATCATAATGCGGCAAAGGTGGCAATGGAGGTGGAGTTGGGCGGTCGAAGGACAACCCCCAATTGTGGAATGAATGTGAATGGTCCTTGAGCTGTTGTCATGTTGTCCGCTCGTCCTCCTCCTCTCCCTCTGCCGAATCCTTTTGATGTTTGCCTTATGCACGCCCAGTCGACCATTCAAGTATCCATCTGCTCATCCACAATCTATCCGCTGACACAGAACCGACTTATTTGGCTAATTGAACGCAGTTGGTCGGTCGATGGGGGCGGGATGGCCGGGCACACAACTTGCCACCCAATCCTATACCTCATGCAGATCCGACTCCGGATAATGCCACACTTCTTCCGTTCTTCCACTCTCGGAGTCGCTTATGCATGACACGCCCGCCACTTCACACAATCCCACTTTGGTCACCCAGCCGGATGACATTAATTAAGCTAATTAATAGCCATTGATACGCAGCCAAGGCCAAAGCTTTTCGCAACAAAAGGAAGCTGCGAATGAGTCCTGGCCACAGGTGAGATATTTTGCGGCTTCTAATCGTGAGATTCCCATTTGACTAATTGAATTTGATCGAATAATGTAGAGAACAAGTGTATATTACAATTTGCAGATGTTTATCCAAACCCATGAACTATAAAACATCATTATCAAGATCATATAGATCATATAGATCATAATTAAAAGTAAAGCTGAACACTTTAATGCTTGTAAGCTCAAGATTTCCAAATCTCTTCTTTGCTTGCAATAACATCCGTTTCGGGGATGTAAAATGGTGAGTTTCTAGTAAAAGTTTAGGAGATTTAAAGCTATATATCGTATTATTTTCCCTCTTTTCTAGTTATCAGCTTATTTAAAAAATAATAACCTCCGCCATATTAGAGGATCCCATTTCTGAGGGCAGCCAACTGTTTACCCGCCATAAACAATTTCCCCAGGCGCCATAATTCCTTGCCCCACCCAACCGCTCTCTGTAATAAGCATAATAAAATTGTGTTTTGTTTTTAGCATATCAATAGCTCTTATCGACAGCGGGCGGGGGGTCGCGCCACACCACGCCCCTTCGATTCTGCCACATCAACTCGAGCACGCAACAGGGGCAGCAAAAAATAAAACAATAAATATAACCGGGAAAAAATGAAACGCCCGGGGTACAATATAAAATTATAATCCAATTCCATTGTCTGCCATCGAGGAGCAGGAGTGGTGGAAAGGACTGCAGACAACGACTGCGCTTATCACCCGAAAAGGAGGCAACACAATAGGGTCTGAGCCGAAATGGATGATGCACTGGGCGTGGAGCGAGATCTGAGGGGATGGGAAGTCAAGCGTGAATTGTTGCAGTGTAATCTCTTCCGGATATGATAGCTGACGCGGTGCTGTGACCTATCAGCTTTGTGTGGTATCTGCATCTTTGTATCTGAGCCCGGCTCAGCCGCGTTCGCTTCAGCGCAATCTGCTGTGATTACAATTTCTTAAAAAGCTAAAGCTGCATTTTCCTTTCAATTACGAGGCATCCTCGGCACCTCTTAATGGCCACATAAGTGCATCTCATTCACGACAATGTCCTGGAAAAAGAAGGAAAACAAAAAAACACTTAACCCACGCCAGAGCATTCCGCTCGGTAATTGTGTCGTTAATTGTCGACTCCCTGAACTATGACATGATCCCCTCCCACTCCTCCTTCTACTCCTCCTCCCCAGATGTGTCCCATGTCAATGGCTCGCTGTCATGGCGAGCAAAAAAAAGATAGAAATAAAGTGGAAGCCACGAGGGCTGAAGATACGAGCGTTATAACACTCTATGTGAGTACTTATAGTTCGTAAGGCTTTTGTGGCAGCTCTGGCAGGAATGAGGCTGTGATTAATACTCTGACCGGAACTCAGGGTTAGATGAGCCCACGAATATACTTAAAATCCATACTACACTACTTTTTGCTAGCAATTACCTACCAATTGTTATTTATACGCAACGTAATTAATTGTATTTGAAGTTTAGAAATTAGCAAGTTTAGTTTAGATTCTAAACTTTAGAATATGAGAACGTTCAAGATAATTCTTATTGTTCGTAAACTTATAGATAATATCTTAACTTTCACAATATCTTAACTAAATCATTATTAGATTTGGTTTTTCGTGCAATAGTATATATTTCAATTTTAATCCCCTTGCACTTAAAAAGTTCCTGCGGCAATAGACAAAAATTTAAATTTGTGTTATGGGTCAAAAATTTTGGCTGAGCTTTGTCACAAAAATCAAGCTTAGCGCTTAGACGTTGCGATCCCTTTTAGAGTCGGTGCAGGTGTCGGAGATCAGCCGAGCGGGATTGGGTGAATTGGACTTGGGCCGCGGGTGTCCTGAAATGGTGGTGGTATTCCCAGCAGCAGTTGCTCGTCTTCCCAGCCCGCAGGCCGAGAGACTGTTAAATGATGAAAATATGTAATGTGATGTGTTGGGATGGAATGGTATTACTGCTTGGCAACATTGACACATTGAGATGCACTGGACTCGACGTAACGCGGCTCAATTAGTGCGGTTCAGCAGCTTCCAATGCAGCTTCTCCGGCTCGTCCTCTCGTCCTCCGGATCCCATCCTGCCATCGGGTCGATTCCATGGCGTGCGGCTACTATTGTCTGGCTTTGTGTCAACTTCTTGCACGCTTTTTCACACCTGAGCACAAAACCGCCCCGCAGGCTGTCAGATTTCTCGGGTTTGCTGCCTGAGGTGCCACGGATGCTGGCTGCCGCCGAGAGTCTTTCGAGTTTTTCGCGCCGCATTTCCACATTGCCAAGCATCTAGGCGACACTCCTTCCATGAAAAGGCGCTGGGCCGAATCCGCCTACTCATATTTAATTAGTTCTGCATTTCGTGAAGAAAAATTTATTCATGGAATGCATTTTCTGCAATGGCAATGCAATTCTAATGCAGGTTTTATGAACAATTTTTCCCCAAAAGGAAGTATTTGAACGTTTGTCTGAATTTATTAACGAATTTATGATTTTGCAAAACTGTTTGAACAATAACTTGTTTATGCACACAAAAACAATTAAGGTTTACGTTTTTGCGGAGTGTTTTTTTCTGAAACAACGACTTTATTAGGTTTACTAAAAAGCAAATAAGATCTCGACAATAAACATCACATCAACTCAATAAACGTATCAGGCAAATACAAAATACCCTTCGGATGCCATAAGAGAGATTTTGGCAAATATGATACCTAGAATATCATGTCATACTATTTCTATTACACTTCTATAAAATTAATACTTTTCCTATCCAAACACATACTCAATTATAGACACAATTACAATTATATATTCAATTATAAATTAATTCGGGAGTACAAATTATCCGTAAGTTATTATAATGGCCTGCTGCATGCGAAACTCGGATGGGAATGACAATGTAGAAAACGATGTCTTTGAGGACAAACTTGTGCGGCGCGCGTTCATTATAAAAGTTCTAGCCATACTTTCTGTGAGTGTGATTATACCTTATTGCCCTATATTTCAGCAATAATAAGTATCATTGTAATACAAACTTTGGGTACTTTAGAACTTTTCTACCAAATCTAAATGTTTTGTAAAATGATTAGATAGATTTTTTTTTTATTTTTTTATTTTTTCAATTTTAAAGTTTTAATTTTAACTTTCAATATCCATATGTTTAATAGCGATTTTGATTGTAGGTAATTTTGGGCTTTACTATAATCGTGACATTGCCTTTTGCCTTCGTTAGTGGTTTTAGAGAATTCGCTGCCAAATTCTGGTTTTTGATGTTAATAGCAGGTGTAGTTATACTAATAATACATATACTTATGTGCTGCTGTCGGCGTTTTTTCGTTACCGCGCCATGCATGTGGATTATCCTAGCCATATACGTATTGGCCCACAGCGTGGTGGTGGCGTTTATTTCAGCCCGTTATGCGCCGAAGCTGGTAAGTGATCTTGAATCGTTGTGCCCAAAACCTAGCCTGATTTGATTTTTTAATTGAACAGATTTTTATGGCCTTTACCATATGTTTCGCAGTAACAGTGGCTCTCTCGCTTTTCGCAGCCGTAGCCCCGTGCGACTTTACAAGCTGCTGGATATTTGCCTTTGTGCTGGGCATCGTAATGTTACTAATGGGTCTTGTTATGATATTTTTCCGCACTCGAATCATGCTGATTATTTATTTGACCCTCGGTGTGCTAATCCATTCTATCTACGTGGTCGTGGATATTCAAATGATAGTTGGTGGAAAAAATCGGCGTCTTCAATACGATGTGGACGAATACGTATTGGCAGCCATGAGCATCTATCATGATATCATATACCTGTTCATCTACTTGTTGCAACTGTTGGGAATGCTAGACGAAGATTAGTGGGCTCTAGATTTCTTATTTAATTGTTTCTAAAAAAGAATAAAAAAAAAAACAAGTAAAAACGCTGTAGTCGAGATTTCTCGACAGGGGTGGGTAAAACTTTTATTGGCCATATTGGCCGATCTGGACTTAATTTAGCGTGCACATGCTTAAGGATCAGAGGACTCAGCAGACTCAAGATTATGTCTCTAGCTTTTAACATTTCGAAGATATAGCTTTTGCGAAGGATATAGCAAATGCGAGAGCGGGAAAGGGCGTGTCAAAAACCTGAAAACAGCAATATCTGCGCCGTAATTAAAGGAACCTAGATTAAAAAGAATTTTTTCTCTAGCTCTTATTTTGTTACGGTCAAATATGTAGAGGCATGTATAGTAATATGCAAATTGCGAACGCAGAAAGGGGCGTGGAATGAATTTCAAATAAACTTGATCTGCCTGTATTAATAAGCAAGAAGAATTACACCTCTAGCTCTTACCATCTCAGAGAACGAGGGGTTTTATACATACAGATGGACAGATGGACATGAGGACACAGCTATATCGACGCAGCTGTTAATGCTGATCAAGAACATATATACTTTATGGGGTCGGAGACGTCAAACGGCCGTGTCGGATCAGCAGCTGGAATATTTTTGCAAATGCCCAGAGTATTCATCTTAATATAATTTTAGTAAATAAAGTTTACTATTCCTTAGAAACATGAAATCTAAATTTAGGGAAATTTGCTTGGCAAAGCTAAAAAATGTAATAGGCGTTGCCTAACTAAACAAATTATTACCATTGCCAATTTGGATATAGTATACTACGAGCAGTGACGAAAAATGGGTACGGAAATCGCCAAAAAATGCAGATGCGATGTACAGAACCTGATCGATGGCTTGTGCAAGACCTTCCGCAAGTTCAGGGAGTTACGGCGCATGCAACTGGTCCATACACTAAACCACGTGCGCTGCTGTGATTGCGGCCACAGGATTCGGTTGAAGAAGAGCTTGGAGCTGCAGGGAAAGTCTGATATCCGCAGGGCTCCCTCTCCGAGCCGGGTTCGCACTTTGCTGTGGATCTGCATTACCCTCTTGCTGCTGCTCTACGCATACTTGATTCATGTGGTCAGGCGGTACAATCATGTCAGGACCTACGGCAGCGGAGCCTGCGAATCCACATTTTTGCTCAAATACAACGACTGCGATGTCCAATATTAATGACTCCAATATTATCAAAAAACAGATGCGTGCATATATTTTTATAAGTTGAAACAAACTATTCACACTTGGCTTTGAGATGCTTTTATAGTGGAACTGAAATACTTACCCAAAATAACTATACTAATAGTACACAGTGCTCGGCAATATTCAATTCTGATTTATTTCATAATGTGCAGTTTGAATTGAATATATTAATTATACAGCCACTACACTCCCAAGTGATGATGGATCCCAGAACGCAGGAAGGGCGTGTCCGGCACTCACCGCGAATATACATAAGTATTTCATTCACAGCTTTTGCACCCGCTTCAGGATTGGGCGCTGCCATAAATTATGCAAACACCACAAAGGCCAGACAGAGACCAACCGATGAAACCGATGGGAGGAAGAGGCCGGCAGGCGGGCTGGGATGTTCTTCGATTTGAGGGTGAGTTCCGAAGTTCCATCCATGGAATATGGCCAAACGGTTTTATTGGGTTCTTTGTCTACACACACACCCCAGCCGCCCCCAATTCACATATTGTCCCGGTTGTTGGCCTAGCTCAATATTGACACAAGTTAATTGAAGCCCAACGGCTGCCAAAAGTATCAATGGCCGCATCCCTTGGCCGTGGGTCAGCGATGAACTGAACAACCATTGCCTGCTCACATTGCGCCTTTTAAGGGAGGGGCCGGGACATTGGAGGGTGGACCTTGTCGATACTCGATAATGGAGTAAAGAAGTTCCCCCTCTTAGGCATTTTCATGTTTACCTTCAAATATTCGAATCATCAATTTCCTACCTAGTGATTACCACAATATTTGTTTTAAAAATGTTTAAATATTACCCATTATACTCCACCCATGCTATCCTATTTGAAGCCATTCAATTTGAATAAGATTTTGAGATTTATATACCTTTAGCATCCAAATTTGTTTACTGCAAGCAGAAGATATTTACGCCTGCTCAATAATATGTCACACTCAGAATTACAGTTGCGCTATATTAAATAATGCCCACCCTTACAACCCGAGTGGCTTGGTCCAACTTTTGGATCTCCCATGTGGAGCGTGTCGATGACATCACCTGCTGGGCTGGTCACCTCTTGAATGGTTTAAATTCACCCCCGATTGCCTGGACCTTTTAAAGCAACTTCCATCCGCTTTTTGTTTGGTAAATGTTGAATTATACTTTATTATTGGTGTGTCAGGTTTCTTAAATGATACACAATACTCATTTTCTGCCAGTTAGTCGAATTAGTCGTGTGCGAATGTTATTATTTGGTTTTGGCCATCCATCCTATGTACACCATAATATCGGGATCCAAGTCCATATGCGGGCTGCATATGAAAAGGTCGCTTGTTAAAAGAATTAACGTTTGGGCCCCATCAACTTGGCTGCCAAATCACAGAGAATATTTAGCATAAAGTCAGTCGGGACCTTTTGGGTTTAGTGGTTAAAAAGTCAACAAAAGTTCAAAAAAGAAACGATTCGTATTGTTTTAAAAAATTATGCATTATGTATTATTTTCACTTTGAATTAGTTGATCTTTTTTTGTTTTTTCTTGTAGTTTAGTTTTGAGTTTAGATAGCATAATTAATTGTAAGTAATGGTTTTTTCTAGTTGAAGTTAAATTTAATACATTTCGTTTAGTTGTAAATAATTATAATGTAGATTTTAGGACTAATACAAGTTCATATCTAGGTATAATTATAGGTAGTGTTATAATTGTTGTAAATACAATCCAATAATTAACTAATACAGCATAATTACAGAACAAGCTGCTTGGGAATCGTTCACTTTTAATTTTCGCCCATAAATCCGAGGTCCAAAATCCGAATCGCAATCTATTTGGATTCTTCACAATCTTTGATAAACCTTTGTGTGGCATGTCTGGATGCTAAAGTGTAACGTGAGAGTAGGCATACATAGTATATAAATTGATATTAATTGGTATAATTTGAAAACATTGTCTGCTTGGAATATTCAAATTTGACACTCAGATATCATTACAAAACTCTCGTCTTCACTTTGTCTTGTATATTTTGACTAATTCGAAACAAAGTAAACTGGATACAGGCAAAAACGAAAGTTAAATCATACATACAAACATACATATACGAAGGCATAGACTAAGCGCACTTTATAACAACTCGCTTCGGCATCCCGATCCATCGTCACATCGCCTTAAACTCAAATAACACTTAACACGTACAAAAATTGCTTATTAAACTTAACGTTAACAGAATTGAATTCAATCTAGACGCATTCGCATTGACATTTAAATTACAATTAAAAGAAATGCACACGCGCACAAAAAAACGAAACGGATGTCTTATACTTAAAGAGCTTGAAATTATCGGTTAAGTTAGTGGTTTTATTAATTACAAATTAGTTGTGGGTAGCTGCTTGATATTGGTTTTTGTTTTTGCCATCCGACCCTTTGTTTTCATTTCGTGTATATTTGTGGATCAGTTAAATAAATAGTTGTTGGTTAGCCGTCTTAGCATTTCCATTTCCATTTCCATATCCATTTAGTATTTTTTTTATTTTAGTCTATCCTAAGCTCTACACACTAGGAGTTATTCTCACAGTCATCGGGTTTGTGCTTCGTGCGCAAATTGCTCAAAAGATCGGCACAGTTGTTGACCATCATCAGATAGTCTCCGTTCTCAGCATTCAGTTGCTCGTGGTTCAGTCCCCCACCATTTCCCCCGCCCAGTCCCCCGCCGCCGTTGTTCGACTTTTCCGCTTGTCTGGAACAAAAATTCGATTTTAGTTTAGTATTTTCAAACTGTTTATTTGTATATTGTATGCCATACAAACGTACCTGTTTGTGGGAATGCTGCTGAGCATATTCCTGGACATGATCAGGGCATTCTCCAGTTCCTTCAGCAACAGCGAATTCTTCAAATTTGCATGCAGCTGCATAGCTGCCTGTGTTGTCGTATAAAGTTTATTAATCACATTGTGCACTTGGGCCTCAGCTGCAGGGAAAAGTTAATACGTTAATGCTTGTTTTCCGACATTGGTAAATTATAAAGCAACTTACGGTCCGTGCCCTCGTAATCCTCCAAAGCAGTCACTCCGCCCTTTTGTTTGCCGGCACTTCCACCGCTATTAATATTGTTGATCAACAACTTGCTCTTGTGGTCGAAGCCCAGATTCCTTGGCCTTGGCGGAACAATGGGCTTGTTATTGGCCGTGCTATTGGGCGTCTCCTCGGAGCTGGAGTCGTCCTGCATGGGTGTGGCTAAAAAAGAGAGTGGTTACCCTGTTAGTGATATGTTGACGTAAGAAATACTAAAGTTTACTAACCACTGCTAAAGTTTGGCGTCTTGCGCCGATTGTTGTTGACGTTGTTGATCTTGTTGCCGTACTGGCGATTGGCAGCTGAAACATTACAATTTCAATTATATATAATTTAAAATAGTTCGTTTTATATGCATTTTACTAACCTATAGGTCCATTACTGCGTCCCTGGCCGTTGCTAGCACTGCGCAACCGATTGCTGTCCTCGGGCTCTGAGTCGCTCTGAAAGTTATCAAGTTATAAAATCCATAGTATGATAAATGTGTGTTTGGAATATTACGAAGAATCGAATACTTACGCCCTGGTTGAGGACATTCATGGAGTTGCTGGAGGCACCCAGCCCGGTTTTTCCCTGTAAACTGTTCCGCTTGCTGGCCGATCTGGAGATGTTGCCATTCCGGTGCTGCACCTGCGGCTTTTGCGGCGTTCCATTCGATTTGCCACCGGCTGTAACAACGAACACAATGAATGATCAGTTAGTAAATACATTTTCAAAGTGCATAATAAAGTATTATAAAAGTATTTGGAATCGAGGGCTTACGCTTGCCAAAGTTGCCCATGTGCAGGTCGCTCAGCGAGCAGGCGCGGCGTATGGAGGACTCCTCGATGGGCATGGGATTGAGCGTTTTGGGATTGCCTGCAAATGGGGTCACAGATTAGTTTAGGCTCGGACTCATGCACTTGTTATATCAATATATAATACTATATATGTTTATTGTGTGTGCTACTGTATGGGGAGTGGTTCTGTATTCAAACAAGTAGAAATCAAAACGAAAACTATTAAGTCAACTGTGGGTGCGCGTATGAAGGTGGGCGAAAACTCAAGAGGCACAACAACCAAGGCGAAAACGGCGGCTCAAACCTGACTCCATCCTCAAAACAACAGCTGTCCTGATGTCCATGCTATCGTCAGCACCATCATTATTACGATTTCGATTATGATCATGATCATCAGGACGGGGATCCTCTGTGGCTTCCATGCCAGCGCCCCGCTCGTCATCGGCGCGCACTTCCTTGGCCAACTCCACATCCTGACTGCCGTACATGGCCGTGAAATCGGTGCTCTCCAGGACATCCGGCAGACTGCAATTCCTGCGCATGTTCCTGGCGTAGGCGCACAAATCCGCAGCATCCCCGGCGTTCAGGTCCCCATCGATCTCGGCCAGTTCTTCGCCGCGGGCCAGCATATCGAAGTTCATGGTCAGGCTCTTCACGTAACCCTTCTGCTTGGCATTGCAGTTGAATGGCCTTAGCCGAGATTCGGTGGCCAGGCGTATTTGCTCCATTTTGCGCTCCTCCATGGCAATCAGCTTCTCGATAATGTCAATCTTTTTCGCTATATTCTGGCACTGGTGGCTGGTGGAGCTGGTCCTCCCCGCTCTTCCGACCATCTTTCCCTCCTTTTCCCTGATTCTCCCGGCATTATCCAAATTCTTTTTGTATTTTTCACGCTCTTGCTGGATCTCGTCCACCACCGCCTGGAGTTGTGGTTTCGTGTAGAGCTTCAGGGAGTGCATGTTTTCAAGGTTTTCCGGCGCATTTCCGTTCTCCGTGAAGTACATTTCGAAGCTACGCTCCCCGTAATCGCTGGGCAAGCTGCCAACTTCCAGTTCTGGATACAGTTCCGTATCCGGATCGGGATCTGGCTCGGCTGCTGCTGCTGCCGCCGCTGCCTGCCTCTCGCGTTTCGCACTGGGCGTATACTTGATCTGGGATACGGTGTTGAAGCGAACCGAGATTTTAGGACGATTCTTTTGCCGCACACTTGTGGCTCGGCGACCACTTTCGCTGGTATCGAATCGCGACACTTTCTTCAAGCAGCTGGGCGTCCGGGTACCCGTTCCGTTTCCGGTTCCCGTTCCATTTCCGCCGGCCAGAGCTCCGCTGCTCACCGAACTCCGCATCATGGCCGGCCGTCGCTGCTGCTCCCGCTCCCTTTGCTTCTCGCGTTCGAATTTCTGCAAGTTGTGCTCAAACTGCCGCACCACACTGGCCGTCCGGGACTGCGACTTCTGTTGCTTCTCCGCGTGGCTGAGAGTGCTCATCAGGCTCTGCGGCTTCGCCGGCACTGGGGGCTTCGGTTTCAGGGGTTTCCGCACGAAAAGATTACCATTGTCCTGCATGCAGGGATTCGAGTTTCGTTGCTGGCGCTGCTGGGCGAAATCCGTGCTCAGCGACTTGTTGACCCCCGAGTTGTATTGCTTGTTCTTCGAGCGGAGTGTGGGTATATTCTCGGTGGCCTGGACCTGAGCTATCCGGGGATATGTCTTGGAACTGGGCAGCGGCTTCATCGGCTTCAGTGGCTCCAAATTGTAGCCGGTGACATCGAAGTTGTCCGTGGCAGTGCTGGTGGTATGCTGCTGCTGCCGCATGTAATAATCGAAGCTGCCGTAGGCATTGGGGCTATTCCCGTACGATTTGGAGACCGGGCCGTGGATGATAAAGTTCCGGATGCCGGCATGACGCTGCTGGAGCACAGTCACCTGGGCCCCCTGCGGGTGCTCCAGCGGAGCGCTCTGGCAGTCACTCTCGTCGGAGAGCACGCTTTCCAGGCTGTTGCAATAGCTGCCGGCCCCATCGCCGTCGGAGAGCAGGGACAGGGACTCCTGGCTCTGCTGGCCGGTGAGGAAGAAACTGGCACTGGAATGCCGTTGCGTCTCCAGGAATCTAGCCTCCTCCAGACGGCGCTGACTAGCGGCAAATTGCTCGGGCTGCAGGATGTCCGACAGGGAAACCTTTCGCTCGCACTGGTAGAACTCCCGGTACACGTAGTACTGAGTGCTGCTGGTCCTTCCTGTCGGCGTGGAATCTCCTGTGGAGCCCAGTCCGCTGCCCAGATGCTTGAGGTTCGCCGGCATGGAATAGGAGGCCGGCAGGCCACCAGCCGGCTCGTCCAGATCTCCGTATTTCCTGGTGATCTCATCGATCATCTTTTCTGTGTCGGCATGTATCATGTCCAGTATGGTGCGGGCATCGTCCGCATACACGGAATGCCGTTTGGGCTCTCCGAGCAGGGCTCCCCGCTCGTTGCCCTCCGCCGACCACTCGACTTCCTCGTGCACAGGCGACACCGGACAGGACTTGTAGTGCTTTAGAATGCTCGGAGTTCGGCGATTGTTGCCCGCCGGATTGCGCTTCACCCGCGGCTGCTGCTGCGACGTCCGTTGCGACTGCTGGGAGTGATGCTGCGACTGCGAGTTGTATCGCATCCCGGATCCACAGGATCCCCCGAACGGAACCCCAGGCGGTGGGTGGATCTGATGCACGCCCACGTGGTGGGGATAGGGAGGATAGTGCTGCTGTACCTGCCGCATGGTTTGGAAATTCTGCTGCAACTTGGATTTGGGGGCAGCGCAATTGAAGAATTGCTGCGAAACGGCTGGCGGATATGGTTGAGGCGGCTGCTGCAGCTGCTGCGGGTTTTGTTGGTGTTGTTGCTGCGGATGCGGCATGGGCTGATATTGCTGCTGATTTGTTGCGGCTGCCGCCGCTGCTGCTGCTGTTGGACTTGGGGAGCTAACAAACTGCGAAGTGTCATGGGAAGCAACAACTAATGGGTTAGTCACGTAATCAATCAATGGGTTTCAAAATAATCATCGCACAAGTTTACAATATTATTGTTACCGCAGTGAGCACAACAAGGAGAGCAATATGAATGGAAAGAGACAACGGGAGAGAGAGTTTTTGTTTACATTAGCCTACGATCCAAGTTTTAGGGGGGATGGGAGAGATATCAGTTCTTATAGGGTTCCTCAATCGTTGGGATTTTATCATATTTTCATATATCAACCCACCTGGCTTTGTATACCGTCCGGGCCCACCAGCTGTGCTCCTCGAGCCGTCCAAATTGGCCGCCAGACTCAGGTCCGATATGCTATGGCTTCCCCGCAGGGGTCTATGGCCGACCTGTGGATCCACAAAATGATTACAATCAGTATAGTCGAACAGTATGCCGGTTTTATTTGGTTAACAGTCATATCGGTTAGTTAAGACATTTTTTTATAGTAAATGGGGTAATCCAAAGCTAAAGTTTGGCTATTAAGGAAATTATTTAATAGAATAGGTTATCACGACCTCTATAGACCATTGTGGTTCCAAGCGGTTTAAATTAAATTGTAGATTGAGCAAGTTAGTTATATTTTAGAAACTTCGATACACTACCCATAAGGTTAAAAAAGCGATGTAAAAGTGATGAATATAAATGATGTATGTAAATTGAATTCTGCTGTTTGGCTCAACCATCTCGAGTGATATTTGTGGAGTGAGTTGGTGAGTGGTTTTTCTGGCTGCTTAGCCAGCTGTTGAGTGGTGCGATGTCTAGTTTGGTGGGTTTGGTGGGAGGAATGGTGGGGTAAGGGGCACCGAAATCTTCAGCTGACTCGGCTTATCTGACTAAGCAAGTTTCTGTATTTAGTCGCTAGTTTTGGGCTATTTTTAGATTTTAGCTGCTTGCTGGGATGCTCATGTGGGAGTTTGGTTTGGGTTAAGACACGAAGCATCGGTGGTTCAGTGGTAGAATGCTCGCCTGCCACGCGGGCGGCCCGGGTTCGATTCCCGGCCGATGCAAACTACTTTTTTTTATTGTCATATAATTAAATGAAATTAAGTTTTTTGGTTTAATTCAGACGATATTCTCGTATGATTAATATTGTATATCACAAATTGTTTGCTCTATTTTCGCATCAGTTAGTGGAAATTATATTTTAAAGCGTTATTAGGAAAGCGGCAAGTACTTTGGCAGGCATCTCAAATCGGCTCACCTCAACTATAGCATTCAACCTTGTGTTGCCATTTTTTCGCGTTGTACCCTAAACACACAAGTTCGGGCAAAGTTTTTTTTTATAAATGTTTTGTTCATATTTTTTTGGGAAGGGATTTTGGAGTTTTGGAGGTTGTAGCAGAGACCAGACACCACAAACAAATAATGGGACACATACAAAATACAGAAAAAATAAACAAAAACAGAAATCAAGAAATTAGATGGGAACAAAATAAAGAAAAAGGGCCTACAAAGAGCCACAAAAGTGTGCAGTGAAGGACACACAGAAACATAAATACTCTCGGCGAATGGCCGACCCATGACCCGCGCGACTTGAGCTACTCACATTCTCCAGCTGCTGTTTGACCTTGTTGATGACCTGCAGCAGTTCCTCCTTCTTGGTGCTCGTGTACGACTTGGTGATGGTGGGCGGCGCGGCCACACTCTTCCCGTTCTCATTGTTGTGCTTGGCGCTGATGCTGCGACGACCTGGGCAAAGTAGTTAGGTTATTAAAAGTCGTAAATTTTTAAGAAATTGTTTGATAGCGTCAGGAAAACCCAAAAAAAGTCTCATCCACAAATACTGGATACTTAATGAATAATAAAACATCCACGAGTTTTAAACCGGCTTTTCAATCTTAGATATACGCGTTATTACGGATAGACAAACGTATTTGCTAGATCTTTTTAGGTTTTTCCTCTGATCTATCCCCAAAAGAAATGCTTACTACTGGTGCCGCGCTCCATGGGCGACGTCAATCCGGGGCCCTCGGGCATGGCGGCGTGCAGAAAGCTGTTCCCGGCCTGGGGCAGGTTTTCAGAGCTTCCGCCCAGCGTGGAGGCCAGCGAGCGCTCTGCATTTTCGGCACTGGGGGTGGAGCCCTCGTCTTCGGTGTCGGAGGTGCCGGTTCCGGTTCCAGTGCTCGCCGTGTGCGAGCTTCCGTTTCCGCTGAGCGTCGAAGGCGGCAGCTGCAGGCCAGACTTCTCAAACTTCTGACGGCGCACCGACTTGCGCAGCTCGTCCTCGTTCATGGCCGTCACCTTGAAGTCCCTGAAAGCGAAAACCCTGCGTCAGTGTTTGTTCTGAAGTATCATGAAAGTAAAATTGCATTTACGTGGGCGTGCTGGGCGCCAAGTTGTTGTAGAACATTCCGTGATCCGAGCTGGTCCGTTCGCCATCGGAAATGTCCTCGACATCGCCGTCATGATCATGGGAGTGGGTATCGAAGCGCAGGCCGGGTTTCCCTCGCTTATCCGGCAACTGGAGCCGCTGCTGACCAGCTCCCGAGTTGGGAGCTACCATGGCACCATTGGACACCGCCGCGGAGGCAGCCATCGAGGAAACGGAGGAGACCGTGACCACCGTGCCGTTGTTACTGCTTCCGATGAACTTGAGCTCGCCGCGACGCGTCTCCATCCCCGAATCGATGGACGAATCCTCACTCAAATAGGTTTGATTGTACATAATGTCCTTGGAGGAGGCACTGTTGTAGTCGGACGTTTGCACATTGACCCCACTGTGTCCGCCCACCGAGGAGACGGTGCCCAGCGGGCTCTCCGAGTTCGAGCGCAAATCGTCGGCCGTCTCCAACTGAGTGGGCCGCTGCGACCACCTGGCCCTGGCCCTGGGCGCCATTCCGGACATCTGCTGACTCGGCGACGAGCTGAGGTTGCCCATTGAGGAGGCAGCCTGCAGGGCCGGCACATTGATACCACCACCACCGGGCGTGGGTATGGATAGCGCCCCGCTGTCCGAGTCGCCGGCGCCCTTGCGCATCGCCCACTGCGGCAGTTGTCCCACATCGGACAACCTGTCGGCCACCCCGAACTTTGGCTGCTCCATCTCGCTGGTCGGCGATTCCAGGACGATGCCATCCGGCGGCGATATGGAAGCCAATGGCCTCGGCAACGGGGCGTGGCCAGAGCGCAGACGCTGCTGCGACATGCGCGCCTGCATGGTGACAATCATGTCGTGCGGCACCTGCCAAATGAAGATGCAGCCGTCGCCGCTCGCCGAGATCAGGTGCCGGCAGTCGTTGGTAAACTTCAGACCGGTGACCAGCTCGCTGTGACCGTACATGCGGGCCATGCACTCGCTGGAGTAGTAATCGTAGACGGCCAGCGTTTTGTCTGTGCAGGAGGTGGCTACGTAGATGCCGCTGGGATCCAGGCTGAGCTTGATCAGACTGCCCTCGTCCGAGTGGGAGCCCTTGAAGGTTTTAGTTTGCTTGGCATTCTGGGTGCCGTACACACGCACATTGCGATCCTGACAGGCGGTCAGGATGTGCTTGGCATTCGAGTCCACCTCCATGTCGTAGAGCGTTGTCTTGCCAGAGGTATTGGCGCCACGCATGAAAATGTTTCCCTGAAAGTTATTAAACCATGGTTAGCTTGAAGTACCGATTGTAAATCGTAAATGAACCTACCTGGAATCCCCTAAACATGATGGACTTGTCGGCCCCGCAGCTGATCATCTGGAAGTTCAACCCGGCGCCCACAAACTTGATCGAGGTGATCGACGAGCTGTGGTCGTCCAGCGTCTGCAGCAGCAAATAGTCCTGCGCCACATCGAACACATGAATCAGGCGATCCCTGCTGGCACTAGCCAGCAGTTTCCGTTCGATCCGCTCGTTGGAGTACTCCAAGCACAGCACCTCCGACTCGTGGGCCTCGATGGTGGTGAGGAGTCGCAGGTTGACAAGGTTGTACACCCGGATATTGCCGCACCGATCGCCGCTGGCCAGATGTTGCAGTTCCGGGCTGATCTTGATGCAGCGCACCCCGTTCCTGCCGTCGTACGACGAATTTCCCGACTTGTCGAACAGCGAGGATCCCTGATCCTTGATGAACTGCAACTCCTCGTCGCTGTACACGATCTTCAACAGTTCCTTCGAGTAGATGTTCCTGCGATAGATGTCGTTGTTGGTGCAGCCATCGAGGCCCCAGACACGAATCGTATCGTCGGAGGAGCAGGTCACAAAGCACTCCTCAGGCAGCGTCTGCGAAGGCTCCCGCTCCACATTGTATGGCACAGTCTCCACGCCCCAGATGCACGTGGAGTGGTAGAGGAACGAGTGCGACTTGCCCACGCGGGAGATGTCACGCAGATCCCAGATGTACAACGAATGGTCGTTGTAGACGCAGCTCACCTGCAAAATGTTGAAATCAGAGGTGAGTATAGGACATAAGTTGGAATCGTATTATTTTATGTTCACCTTGGACCGCTTCTCATCGAACACCATGGCAATGCAATCGGGAAACTTGGCCTGCTGCGGCACCGACATAATGTGATTGATCTGGATGCCCTGGGCCACGTCCACGCCCAGGTAGTGGGTGCGCGGCAGCGTGGTCACGTACTCCAGCGTGGCGGCATTGAAGATGCGAATGATCGACTCCGCACAGCCCACGAGGATGAAGCGCTCGTTCGCGCAGAGGCAGTTGGCATTGGTGGTGCGGCACTGCACCCACTTGTCCAGCAGGCGGCGGGAGCTGAACTCCACCAGATGGCCTTGTCGCGTGATGGCGTACGTGCTCTCTGCACAGATGCCCTTGCCACATGCCACCGCACAGAAGTCGTTGTCCCGCAAATCACCAAGAATTGCGCTGCGTCCCATCAAGGGAATTGGATCCTTGTACTGCAAAGGGGATTGTAAATCATTAGCTTTAACCTTCAGAATAACAAATGTATCTCTTTAAATTAAATCTTTGAATTAAACTAAGCCAGTCTAGAAAATCTAACAAATTTGCCTGCTTAATTTCACTAATTTAAGGCTGTTTATGAGTCTTGAAAAATGAAAACCTACTTCTTAAAAGATACGGGGACTTAAGCAACCAAATAATTGAAGTGAAGGTGATAAACTACGTTTGAATTTTGCAATAAATTGAAGATCAAGGACTCAAACCTCACAGAACTATAGAAACACTCACCTTGCGACCTCCTTCGAGGTACCAGTATTTTACATGGCGATTTCCCACGGTAACAAAATAGCTGCCATCTTCGGAAAAACAAACGGCGGCCACTTTGGAGCTGATTTTATTCGAGGCCATCTTGAGGTTGGCCCGCCAGTCGAACACATTGACAATCATATCGTGCTGCGAGCCCACCGATACCAGGTACTTGCCAGTGGGCGAAAAGGCCTATTCGATCCCAAGCCAAAAAATTAGGATTAGATTATAACTCAAGTGTTGGGAGCTAAAAAGAAGAACTCACCACACAGGTGACGGCATATTTGTGATCAACAAACTCCGCCACGACACTGCCGCCGGTGCAGTGCTCCAGGCTGCCGTTGGGAGACTCCAGCTCCCAGACCTTGATCGCCGGATTGATGCCACACTCGCCGGTGGCCACATAGCGACCGCAGCGGGAGAAGGCCACCGATGTGAATGCTTTGCGGGAGGTGTTGACCAAGTAGGCCTGTGTCTGGCGCTTGGCGTTGAAGAGCACCACGGTACAGCTGTTAAATAGAAATGTATGCAAGTCAAGGGTTAATTCTAAGGGATACAACATTATTCATGTGCTCTAAGACTATTTTTCGTGTTGAAAAGTTAACGCCAATGCCTTTATTACATCAAAATCTTATTTGTTTCCTGAATTTTCCTACAAGATTGTTAAACTTTAACCCATTTTATGCGTTGTTGAGCCAATTACATTAACTTGCTCTTCAACTGAAAGCCATTTTATGCAATCTATCTGCAGCTGCCTCAAGGCAGACCCTTTAATGCGTCCTTGACCAAGGCATCGTGGTAAGCGTTGGATACCCCCATTTAAAATGCCCAAGGATGTAAGTTCTGCCCTGCGTGCTCGTTTCCGTTTGCCTCCCATTTTGTTGCCTTTCCGAGCTGCCGCCTTCGACCCGTGCTTANAAAAGTTAACGCTAATGCCTTTATTAGATGAAATCTTGTTTGTTTCCTGAATTTTCCCACAAGATTGTTAAACTTTAACCCATTTTATGCGTTGTTGAGCCAATTACATTAACTTGCTCTTCAACTGAAAGCCATTTTATGCAATCTATCTGCAGCTGCCTCAAGGCAGACCCTTTAATGCGTCCTTGACCAAGGCATCGTGGTAAGCGTTGGATACCCCCATTTAAAATGCCCAAGGATGTAAGTTCTGCCCTGCGTGCTCGTTTCCGTTTGCCTCCCATTTTGTTGCCTTTCCGAGCTGCCGCCTTCGACCCGTGCTTAACCCTATGATGCCAGGATGCCAGCCTGCACCCGGGCCCATTATGAGGCTGCTCTTTGGCCGCCCCGGTTTTATTTCTGTTTCAGCTACTGTTGCCCGGTTAATGAGCACAACGCGCCCACATCTTGCACTTGAGGGTATACCCTTCCAAACGGCATGCATTTTACTATATCACCTGGTTTGAAAGTGATTCAAAACATTCAGTTAGAGTGCATTTTGAGTTTCGCAGTGAGCCTGGAACATTTTTCTTTGCCATTTTCTATTTATTCATGCCAACAAATGCCACTATGCGCATAGTACATGTGTGAGCCAAGAGAAAAAACTTTACGGCGTAGTGCAAGCGTAAATATGCAGTTCTGTTAATGTGCATAATTAGTCGAGTTTCTGGGCTTAATTTTCTCTAATTGAAACGCAGCAAGGACAAGGAAACCAGCCGTTAGCAACGCAACAAAATCACTTCCCAAGGGGATAGATTTAATGGGAAAATAATCGGATTTTTGACTGCCCTTAATTGCGGATTATTTTTGAGCTCGCTAATCAGCACAGTCCCTGCGAAACTGGCCTCCTAACTCTCGTTAAACCAATCTGTCATTGAGTATGATTATTATTGTATTATGCAGATTGCGTATACGCCCCGTAATGGCCAATTGAGAGCTAAGCAAATATTCAGAGGCATATGCAAATCCTCAGGCCGGGCGGGGCAAACTGCAGTCGCATTGGCATTAAATGTGTAACCACCGGCTGACATAATGCCAGTTATTTTTGCTTCCTCCTGAAACTTCCCCTCGTTAGCTGTCACTCGTATTTTGCTCTCGTATTTCCACCAGCGAAATGGAATGGAAATTCAACCATGTGTGGCAGTTGAAGAGAGACCGATTTTAAAGCAAAAACCCAAACTAAATTTGGCAGAAAAAATAAAAATTGATGACAGTTATGGTAGCTCTGATGGCTTCCTTTTGGCCCAGCTGGATATATGATGTATATATATGGAATATATATAAGCAAATGTTCTAATGTATATAGGACTCACCCAGCTGGATAGGCCAGCAGGCCGCTGACTGGGGACACATCCAAAGCCGCATTGCTGCACACAGTCAGGCCCAAGACTTTTTTAAGCTTTATCTGCAAAAACGAAACGAGAACATGAAATCATTAGGCGTTACATCACTCTGGGACTTTGCTTATATGATATTTGATTTTTGTTGTACCAAGGCCACCCCAAACTACACATAATGTTTGCAGAAAAAACTAAAACCGGCGTTAACCTGCTGTGTGAATTGTTAACGCACACAATTCGCACATTTATCATGTTGGGTACCGTGTGTTTACATATGAACCCAGCCTTATACGATTTACATAAAAATAAAACGACAATAATATTGCCATAGTCACAGCATGTGAACATGACTTTTCAATGTTTGTTTTGTTTTAGCGATTTTTGTTTTCCTTCAATAGTTTATTTCTTTCAAAGGAGTGAAAGCTTGTTTTGAATTTTTAAGCAATAATGGAGAAGTTGGTTTAGTCGGTTATGGAAATTAAATATTGTATGCAAAGATATAACATTTACTTAGAATAAACACTAATGCCTCCCCCAAGCTTGACAATTTCATTCTATTAAGAGAACCCTAATGATTTCATTCATTAGACGAGTAAATATGCCAACAATTGCAGCTCTTTATACATTTTTCCCTATTTGATTGTTTTTAAAAGCCGCCTGTTAGGTGTTACGCCTGACTTGAGCTTCACCTTGATCTTGCCCAAGCAGCCAAGTTATGGGTTATTAAAAAAACCCATAAAAACAAAACTAAACTAAAGCCGAGCGCAACAATTAAGGGGCGTACAGAACAGGTTGTACATTTTGAGCTATGGCAGAAATAACAATGACAAGTGGCAATCGGCTTTCAGCAAAAAGTGAAAAGGAAGTGCAAGTCAGCTGCCGACTGCCGCATTCTGTTTGGGCTAAAATATCGACTCGAATCGAAGCGAATATATACTCGTAATATAGACAGGCGTAAATCAGCTTGGGGCTGTGGGCGAACTGTCAACTTTTGGCATGCAAAGAGCATCCAAAAGACGCCTGATTCTTTCTGCGACGCAAATCCAATCCGCAGCCATAGCCACAGCCACAGATACAAATATAAAGATACAAAGTAAACGCATACATTCCAAAGCTGAGATCATCTCAAAACAAAACAAAGCAGCTGGGCGAACAGCGATCGGAATACAAGTCCCAGAGACTGAGAGGCTCCATCGTTGGGGCTTACTACGAGAATTATTTTATTGGCTTGTTTCACTTAAGCGAATATCAAGCAACACCAACGCAGCTAGCTCTAAAATCTATATTTTTTCAATGCATAAGGTCGCCATGGGAAACCGGTTTCAGGCTCTTTTTTTTACTCAATCGCACCTCTCCCGCATATTTGCATTTTTAATGACAATAATATGCCGTGAAATTGTAAACAAATTTCCGAGCATGTCTGAAATGAAAATATATGCTAACCATGACTGGAAAATGATAATTGCAATCAAAGCCTCCCCCAAAATCATGACCAGCTGGCAGAGACTTCGGCTTGAGATCGCAAGGCAATTACGGGGCGTATGCGCAACCAAATCAGCTTTGATTGTACTCGCGGGGTTTTATTTGTTTCGAAACGATAATCGGGCAAAGCAGAAGCACATGCAGGGTATATTTGTTGTGCCATAGTTCGGATGGCGATTCTAAATTCCATTTGTTTTCCACATTCCCATCTCTCTGAATTTTTTGGCCCAAACGGAAGTCAACACACGCCATCCATCAAAGCTTAATTTGGGAGTTGCCAAATAAAAGCGGCCCACAAACAAAACAAAAAACGAACAAAAAAGTAAGCCAAACACAGCGGAATTCTTTTGTTACATATTTGGCATAGTAGCAAGAATCATGTCCAGCCGAAGAGAACTCAAATTTCCATTTTGTGTGACAGATGCGGCAGTTAAATGATAATTAATTATTATTTAACGTAACGCTACCCCCGAATTGTATGACGAAATCTTGGCCATGACCAGCGGTAGGTGAATTGGCCAAGAAGCGGCTGAGTTTGCCCGAAGGCAAATCGCTTTGCGGTCAAGTGGCTGCGCTGTTTGGCCCAATGCCCGGCCGGCCAAGCGATTGTCTGGGCTGTCGGCTGTCTGCCGTCCTCTGTGAGCCGCCTTAATGATCGAGTTACTGCTGCTGTTTATTGTTTTGTGCGCAGGTTCAATGCACGCAGCTGTCGGCTGCAATTGTTGGCCAAATTCTAGACCCAACCCACAACATTTGGATTTGTGACTTCGGATTTTTTACTTCTGCTGCCCACAATGCGAGCGAAAAAGGCCACAAAGTGAGCTGAAATATTTCGATCGGACGACAGGTGTCAACTGAAAATCACGCAATGAAAATGTTTACCTTAAGGCCACAAAAACGGATAAATACAAATATAAGCCTCCCGCGAGGTCTTCGAAAAAACGTATATACATTCGAGTATACTATATGCAAATGAATTTTAAATGAAAAATTTATTTTGAAGCCGCATGGGATCCATCCGAATCGGGTTCAATTTCTACGCCCTCTTTTTTGTACAGCTTATTAATATTTATAGTTGAACATGTTCATAAATAATTACACTTAATCCAATCAAGACTCTCAGAGGAAAACATGGCATGCCACAGATTATTAGTTCGGTTACAGTCCAGCAGCCAAAAAGTGGCCGGCGCCTCGAGCCCATTCCCCCAAAAATATAAAAACAAACATAAGCCGCTCTTAATGAATAGCCACCTGTTTTAATCAATAAATAAATAGCCAAGCAGGAAAAGGTTACCTACAAGAATTTCTTGCATAATTAAGGCATGAATTATTGAAAAGCCGATAAGTCAGCGACTTTAAACAAATGAATATTAATTGCAATTATGTCGGGTATGTATGTTGGTTTGGCTTTGGCTTTAGGCATAAATAAATGCAAAATCTGTGGCAAATAGAATTTCTGGTTTGTGTTTTCGTTGGCTTTTTTTGTGTTTGCCACACCACACCACGCTCCGTGCATTTCCAATTGGCTTTCATCGGCTTAGACCCAACCGTACATGGCCCTCATAACAAAACAAAAAAAAAAGGGGCAAAAAGAGCTCAATATACCTTCAGATACGTTTTGTACGTACAAGGCACTTACGTGAGCAAAATGTTTATGGCTATGACAACAGGCGAAAATCGAAGCCGGGCAGGAGAGTTTGTTTCGATAGAACAAAATCAATTTAAGCTGCTGCCCCCATCCTTGGCATTGTCTTGGTAAGCTTAGACTCAGATTCCTTTGAATCTTAGAAGCTGCCGACAAAAGCTAATTGCCCATAATTACCCGGGGGCTCACAACAAATCAAATATTCTCATTCGAGCTGGCGAATGAGAAAAAACCACAGAAATCCATTACAAGTGCGGAGACAAAAGTTTTTGCTAGTGAATCATTCGGCGGGTCCGTGAGTGGGCCGGCGGAATAACTATCTGTGGCAGATATCCACATCCATATCCATATCGAAACGGATGTGGCGAATATGCAAAAGTGGAAAGAGCCAGGGAAAAGCAGCACAGAACTTGCTTTCTATTTCTAACTAACCAACAACGCAAATGAAAGTTGACTTCACTGTCGGTCCAAAAGCCGCCTGCATTTCATTCTCCATCCGCGTCTGTATGGAGCAAGTATCTGTATCTTTTCACCGCTCAAGTGGACGACCTTTACCTCATAGGCTGCCACATCCTCCTTGCCGTAAATGGCAACTGGCGACGAATTTCGTGGGGCGAACATTTCTCAATCTCTTTGTCGTTTGTCCTTGGCAGCAGCACACACAAAACATTCCTCGCAAAATATTCACTTATTTAGTTAATTGCAAATCCCGGACTTCACTCTGGGTTATCTTTATTTTTATGGCACATTTGAGACAGACGCCCACCAAAAACTTTTGGCTCCGTTTAAAGGCTATAAATTCGTAATTGTTTTTTGTGTTTTGTTGCTTTTTGGGGGCGTTGTGGTTTCGTTTTTCGTATAATTAATAATACACTTTAAATAATACTTTGTTCTTCGGCTTCTATGCACGAGCACATAATATACATTTTATGTGAAGTTTTTCGTTCGGCTTTTCGGATATTTGATGACTAGACTTTATAGCATTTGTCTTGTGTTTTTCTCGCTTGTTTTGGTTTACTTCTTTTTTTTGTGCCCGCGACTTTGTCAAGGTCGTCTTGGGTGTTCTCTTTGTATCTTTTTCTCGCCCCGTTCGGTTCGCTGTATCTTTCGGTGCCGTTTCAATTGGTCGCGGTATCTATTTATCTTTTTGTTTCTTTGACTTTTATTAGTTACCACCACTTCTTGAACTGAACTGTGATTATTTTTTTTGTTAACTTTTGTGTATATATATTTTCACACAAAATATTCGTTGCACGTTTTGTTCGCTGGTTTGCTGGCTATTTTCTTTTACAACAAATAAAGCTTTGCCTTATAATTATTCAAAAAAATTGCTTGTCGTTGGTAGTTGCTGTGTTTGGGTTTTCAAATTGATTTTGTTGTTGTTGCGGCTCCGGGCCGTGTCCGCCGTTGTCGCGTATCGTTTTTTAGCGCGGCTCAAATGAAACTGCCGAGATTTCAACGATTTGAAAACCACTTTGCCGATATTGAGTTGCCGCAGCCTGAGAGCCCCGCCGAGATAGAGCCAAGAGACGCCGCCAAGAGCGCCAAGCACGATTGTTTGAGACCTGGCCGATTGAGTTTTTGAGCGACACATTTGGTAGCACGCACACGTATCCGAGTATCTGTCAGATACTCAATCCAATCCGCAAGCTCAGCGCTCAGCTTGACACGGCGGCCGCTCATTAATTTGCATATTCCATGGAACACGTTTGCGACCCGCAGTCCAAAATAGCAATCGCTGTTCTGACACGCGAGACATACACAAACTACAACAATTCAATCGAAATCGTTGCAAATTTTCCTCCGATGGCCTGCCCGGCCACTCACACTGGAAACATGCCAAAACAATTAATCAATGGCCGCTGGCTTTAGCACCCACGATTGCTTTAATTGTTTAATAATAATCTGCATACTAATGAACAACCAATGGTGGAAAGTCATGGGATACCGATCGACTGTCTGCACTGCCCACCGGTTGCAATAAATTCCCTCGAACGGAATACGGAATATGGAATAAAAGGTATGGATACCGAATTACGGAATGGCTCTCGGTAGGCGTACATGTTCCCTCCAAAAGTCGTAAAACGAAATTAGGCAAATCAACAGCAGCAGCAGCAGCAGTGGCAGCGGCAGTAGCACCCATTTACCATGGGAGTATCGTCGGGCCAGCCAAGTGGAACAACACATTTGCCACTGCGCCGTGCAGATAGTTGGCTACAAATACGGATACAGCTGCAGATACGGATACAGATTGTTTGTTTAGGCTGCTGATTTGGTCAAGACTCAGTGTTGTGTGGCAATGGCCAAATAAAGCCGTAGAATTTGCACACAATTTATTCAAAGAATATGCAAAATATCTCACTTACAGCCGCCCTATGGGTGGGCTGGGTTTTCGTTACAAAATATGGCCTTTTAGTGGACAAAGGTTGCATTATTTTGTTGATTATGAAATGGAAAAGCTTTGAAATCTAATCCCCTAAACCCAAAGAGTTATTTGTTATTTTTCATCTTATATTTCTTTTCCCTATGACAGCCTTCATGGCGGTCTGTCACCACACTTTGGGGGCTTTTTCCATTCAAGTGCTATCAAAAGCTTAACTATTGCACAAAAGCCAATCAAAGTGTTGGCTACCTTTCCATAAACAATTCACCGCACTTAAAAACGCCGGGCAGACAACAGCTGCTGAGGGGACACAAAAAGAAAATCAATTTGCATAACACAAATCAAGTGAAATAATCAGGCAGCGGAGCATCAGAGGCGGAGAAAGAGTCGCACAGGCCGGGCCTAGGCCCAGGCCAGAAACCAAAATCCAAGCTCGGAACGCACTGCACTCCACCGACAGATTGACACACAAACAACAGGCAAACAAACAACAAAGCAAAGGCAAACACACTGGAAAAAATGCACATTTGACAGACACCTTCAGTTTCCCTCCCCCCCTATCCCCTCTATCCCTGCCTAAGTCCCCGTTTACGACCATGTGATCCGAAATTGTGCAGCCAATTTCTTTATCTTATGCCATGGCCGCCAAGTCGCAGTTCGCCGCTAGTTTATGGGGGAAAGTTACTACGGCGACTTTGCTCTGACAGATGCTATTCAGATAGATACGTATGCCCGCGGCACTATGGATGGTGCCACCATCGGGCGGAGGGGTCATCCCGGGGGAAATGAGAGGCCTACGAGGAAGGGGGACAGTGTCTGTGGGTCCGCCTGCATGCGCCGCATATTCAAATGAATGCAGACTGCTCATTGTTGCTGCTGTTGCACAGAGCGAAATAAATGGTTGGTATTTTTCTTGACCATCTAATTTTCAAAAAATTATTACACCCAATTCTTCGGCTAAGTTTTAATAAATACCTAAATTAATTCTAATATTTTTCACATTATAAAAGTGTTTGAAAACGCACTGAATCCAAAAGCAGCCACCCAGAAATAAATGGTATGTATTGCCTTTGACCATCTAATTGTAATATTCTTAACAAATTATTACACAAGATTTCTTTGGAAATTTTTAAATTATTATCAAAATTGTTTCTTAAATTTTCCACATTATAAAAGTTTATGAATTACACCCATGACCGATCTTTTGGATAGATTACTAAATAAATGGTATAAATATTATAAATCTAATTATAATATATTCTTAGAAAATTATTACAATAGATTTTTTTGGCATATTTTAAATATGTAAGTTCCCAAATCACTTTTCAAATTTTCGCTATTATAAAGATGTTAGAAAAAACAGTTAATGCAAAATCAGCTAGTCGGAGTTTTTTGTAGGTGCAGCTTTTTTAGCTGGTAGCTGTGTTGTGCCACTTGGCTGCCTCTTTTCCTTTGATTTGCGCCGAGAAAAATTACTGGACTGCACTGGAATTGCCAACTATCCATCCATCCACGTTCGCTGCTGCATGGAGCTATTTATCGCCCGAGCTTGCCTTTCCACCTTCTTGCAATTTGCAAATTTATAATTAAAATACTTTTTGCCCCATTGTCACTTTTGGATTGCAGTAATAGGCAGCACTTGTACAATTTTCAAATTGTTTGTAATGCAAATTACCAATCGAATTACTTTTGTTCGGACCTGGAAACGAAGCCTTTTGTTCGCTCTGATTTGTGTGGGCAAGCAATAATCAATAATTATTATGATTTATTTGCATTGTTCTTTGAACAAGATTAGATCTGTGGGGCCCGCCCGTGGGTTAGAAAAGCAGCCAGCAGAGGTAGAAAATAATTTATAGCACTTATTTAACTGGGATGGGGGAAGGGAATCGGCAAAAAGACGAAAAACTTTTAGCTGCATTTTAACACTAAATCCATCGATCAACCCCAAAAGTCGAAACTCACTCGACATTTCAATCCCAGATGTCGATCTGTTCAGTCAGCGCTCCATAAACCCACTCAATCCGATCTGCCGTGGCGCATGCGCTTTTTGTCAATCTGTCAATATCCCGGCGGCAAGTGGAATTAGAAAAAATAAAACAGAAATAAAGATACAATAATGAAATTGCCCCGCGATGAGGTAAGCTTGTAAAATCTATCGGGCTATCGGCGCCAATCATTTGGAGCCATTGAAGCGTTGCCGACAATTTATGTGATTAATTGCACTGATCTGCAGTTTATGTGCAACTCGGCCAAAGTGTTATAAACAAAACAGGTTAGCCAATGATCAATTAACTCGAAATCAATAAAATCAAAAAACTAATGATGCGAGGTGGTACCCAGAAATGATCCGTTTGGAATAAAATATGAAACATAATTCAATAATAAAGCGCTGCAATTTGCTGGCGAGCAGCACTTGAACTACGTGACAAGCGTGATGGCTCTTGGCGTTTAGTTGGAAACTCTGGGAAAATCTGGCCATAAATTTCACAGGCGGCACACCGAAGGAGTCCCATGGAAAGTAGGAAGGAAAATATTTCGTTACCCTGTACTCTTGGGTGTCAAAGTTGATGAAAGATGCTGTCGGGGCTTAAACTCAAAAAGGGGGAGTGGTTTTCAGTTTCAGGGAAGGAGTATCGGCGGCTTTTTCGGCGGCTTTGGCTTTGGCTGATTTGAAAGTTTAATCAAGCATTAGTGTTAGTTAAAAGGCTTTTCGGTGTCTCTGCTTTTATTACTTTTTTTCCCCAAGTTGATGGCACGTAGTGCACTTTGTAATGGCCGCGCAATTTGTCTAATGATTGCTATTTGTGCAAGTAATTTTCGACTGCAGAGCAAAGAGAGAGGTTGGCCCGCACGGAGGAGCTGGAGTTGAAAGTCTTTTTATTTTTATTTTGGCCGATTATAAGTGTTAATTATATGGCTCGACTTCCGAGAGGGGCTTTGGACAACACTTTATTTAATTGAGAGACAAAGTCCGTGATTTAAGTGTCCAAGCTAAGCATGGTTTGCAGATGATCACATGGGGGGTAATGTGCCACCTTTAGTGGGTAATTACTGTGCGAAAATGGAAGCTCCACAATGGAAATTTCCTGACGCCAGAGTTGGTATCAAATACGCTTGTCTATAGATTATAATTGCTGAAATTGATACCTACAAACCCTAAATTTTGGTCATATTTTATACCTCTTTACTTGTCATCTCCATCGTATTTTAACCCTCATTATCTCACTTCATTTGTGCTCGTTTCAGTCGCTTTGCATATCAATTTCTCGACCCATTACAAACCGATTGCCCCACTCAAGATATTGATTACATAATGCCTCAATCTGACCAAAAAAGAAAGAAATATCAATTTCGTGTGGCCACAGTATGCATTTTCGGATTTAATTATACAGGGAGTGAAACATTTTATATTCCATTTTCCCCATGTTGTGCTTCAGTTTTATGTACTGCTAAATGGTGCAGAGGAGTTGAAAAACCACTCGAAAAAAATGCGTTTCAAATTGAACCGACAAGAAACCGACGCCCACAGACGGACGAGACTTGTAGCGGAGCGGCGAGATACAGATACATGCGATTTCATATGTTTTTTACCGCGTCTCAGAAAACAAAAATCACATATTTATTTATGAATATCTGTGCTGCGCAGGAGCCGAGCAGCAGTTGCAACGCACTTAACCAAATTGCTACAATTTGACAACCTGCAACCTGCAACCTACAACAACAGGCCAACAGGCCAACAGCGAAAAGTGTTGGCTCTAATAACAAGTGTCAGTCTGTCAGTCTGCCAGCCCCCAAAATCTGCCCACAGTTGTCGTTGCGCTTTCAGCATTTTTCATATTTGAATGCAGGTTTTTTTTTGTATTTTTGCATAATTCTTGTTCGGGGTGATAAATTTTAAGTACTTAATTTTGTGGTATTAAAACGATTTTATGACATTACTTATAATTTGATTAGAAGTCGGCAAAGGCATTGAAGAGGTTGAGAAATCATTTCCGGCAGTTCATAAATTTGAAACATTGCCAGATGTCAGAAGCGGCCCACTGATCTTTTTTGCACTGCCTATTTTGGATTATTGTTAATTTATTTTGCATAGGATTTTCATACATTTTTAAAACACCTTTTTACCTTTGGGGGAGTGTGAAAAATTGAGAAGAATTCGTTTAGAATTTTCGATTCACTCCAGATGATCTAGTTATGAAAAATATTTATGACCAATACCAAATTTGGCTATTGATTTCAGCCTCACCTCGAAATGTTTGTTTCTTTGTTTTTACACAAGAATTCATAATTAAAATACATAAATTATATGAGCTCGAACCATATGGATTTAAGGTAATTATTTTACATGTTAAATGTATGTCGGACACGCGCAAAAGTTGTGCAAAAATGATTACTTCGAAAATTATGGTGAAGTGTAATTTAGTGTGTTTTTTCTTGGCTTTTGCGATCTGAGATTTTTTGCGTGCTGGCCTGAAGTTTGTTGTTTTTGTTTGCTATTTGTCTCATGGCCAACAGGCGACGATTTCCTGAGCTCATTAACCAGCCACAAAACTCACACCCAGACAATCTTGACTGGGGTGATCAACTTGCGGTGGAATAGATATTTTCGTATATGATATAATCATGCATTTATGAATATAAATTAGGATCGCAAAGGAAGTTGTTGACAAATAATTGAACCTAAATTTGAGGGTGAAATCATTTCAAAATTTGCAATAAATAATCATAAAATTGTATTAGTCTTAACTCAGAATATGTGGGAATGCAAATTATATGATGGGTTTATATATGGGGCATTTCTTATACTGATATAGGAGAGTAGATGACGATGATTTCTTTCTCTTGCAAAGTATTAAATAATATATTTCAATTCGAAAGCTTACGTAATAATTTTACTGCAAATCCCAAAAGTATACAATGTAAGATTTAAAAACAAAAACCTATTGTATTTGAGCTGTTTTGAGCTTGTTAAAACAACACAATTTTTTCCAAGAGACCACACACACCGGGGATTGACAAACAAAGGTTTTCGCAGCATGCAAATTTGGAAAGATCGGTGATCGGGGTCCTATATAAACATAAAAACACACTCTCTGCCATTTGAGACCACCAGCCATATAAATTGATTACTCATCTGGGTCAAAAGAGATGGCAAAGAAAGATGCCGGGCGGCCCGTCAACACTTTTCAATCAAGCGGCGCGCAGATAGAGTTACCAATTCTTCAATGAGCCATAAACAACAAGATTTAGCAACCTCAATTTGCAATTTGCATACGAACTGCAGCTCTCTTTTTCGGTCTTGTTTTTTTTCCTGCATCAGAGTGGGCGGCTCGGCAAATAAAGCCAACAAATTGTTATGGCTGTTGTGATTATTTTTACAGCTTGTTAAACAATCTTGACTCTTTTTTTTTGGGGTCGAACATGACTACCAGGTAAATGCAATCCGGCGGCTCAACAAAGTGAGAAATCGGTGACAGGAAACCTTTCTGGTGGCCCAGGAAAACTTTAATTAAACCCACCCAGTGTCCGCTAATAAAAAATTGTTATTAACCCTCCCGGTTAACCCGAAAATGAATAATAGAAATATGATTTTGATTTATGATCGAAGTCAACCCGCTGGACGTTCAACAAAACGGTTAATAGAAAGCTGCGCGCAACTCAATTCGCAAAATGTTTTATTTATGATGTTTGTATTTCTGTGGCACGCAATTGAGCCGCAAATTCGGTTTTAGAGTAGAGAACACTTTTTAGACGGGCAACACACAAATCTGACATCATCTGCCGGTCGGCGGAAACCTTTTTGCGTCTCGGCTCTAAGCAAATCCTAAGCCTCATTAGAAATGCATTTGCCAAGCGACGACAAACCTGATTGCGAAAACATTCAAGTTGAATTCGACTTCGACGAATTCCTGAGTTGGGCTTTAATTAATAAATCAAGCTGCTGGTCAAGCAGGCAAACGTTGAAGTGGGCTGATAAATTGTCTCTGGGAAAACAAACTTTCCTTGGCGTGCGTGGGCGGGCGTCCCCGGCTGATGGCTTGATAAAAAGATAAACAGTCTATTATCATGCCCAACTTGCTGTGCGAAATGCAAATCAGTTGGACATCTTATCGCCGCTTAACCTTTTACCGACCTGGGAAAGTCAATCTGTCAAAAGGAAATAATGAAAAGTGTGGGGGCTCCAAATTGTTTGGGGCTCAGACAGTGTGTCTGGCTTTCGGTAGCGCCGCAAGACACAGTATCTGTCCATGTTGAGGTAAGAGAACAAAAACATTTAGGAGTGGCCCATACATCAATCAATTTACTAATCATGTGGGTTGGGCTGAACAAAAAAGATGTAAAAAGTCAAAAAACCAGAGTACAAAGCAAATAACAAATACTTGTAAGAAAGGTGTTGAAATTTAAGTGAAATTTATGGGGGTTTTATTATAATTCGAGGGATTACGTCTTCATAAGACTTGGGTAGCTTTAATTAAGCCCCCAGGATCATGGAAATTCCAGCATTTGTTTATCCACTTGGAATACATAACCTCCATGGCAAATATTTGAAAACTTTTGCACACAAGTCGAGCAAATTTGACAACTTTTTTGGCACTTGCTTGCCAGACAACATTCTCGAATTTCAAACTTCAAAAGTTTTCGCCGATATGCGCATTGACTGTCACAAATCAAGTTTAAGTACGGCTACAAAGCGAAATCTAAACAAAACTATTTGAATAGCAACAAAAAGTACCCAAACAAATTCTGTTAGTGGGCTGAAACAAATGTAATTGCGCGTGTCGAAATGTGGTACAAAACAGCAATAGAGTATGGAAAACAGATACCCGACTGCACAGATACAGATACACGTGGTCGGCCCACAACATTGAGATTCTAAACTTTTGATAAATTTATTTGTCTACAGGCGGGGCAAAACAATTGAATGTTTTTGCCGGCCGGCGTTCACTGAATTTAAAATGCACGGCAACGCAACGAAAACAAACACGTAAAAAAGAAGCAACAGTATACAATACATATAAATGCTGGCTGCATTTTAAAGTTGCTCAATGCAACAACAACATGTGGTGTGAATGAATGACACGCCAGACAATCCGACAAGCAGACAAGCAGACATACAGACAGCCAGAAAGAGAGGGCGAGCTAAAAGTGTTAACTAGGTTTTCATGGTGCGGTTAACAACGTTCAACGATCGCGGCCAAAGGAAAAAGCCAAAGACGTGCCAAAACACTAGTCGAACCCCACTTTTGCCCCCCTCCCGATTACGTAAAACTTTACACACGTAGAGAAATGGAAAGAGACGGGGCGCAGAAAGAGATTTTGGCCAAGACAGGCGGTTACAAAATATTTCAGCCATCAATTTGGCGGCTTTAACAAAGTTTCGTGAAGGGTTCCCATTGCCAGTCTTTGGAGAGTTTAGCAGCGCTAGTAAAACTGTCAAACTGACAAGTGGCCATCAAGTGGGTGGTGGTGAGAAGTTCGAGTGAAAGAATGGATTGAAAACCTGATGATTGATTCTTGAAGATTCCGGGTTTCGTTTCACTTAAGAGAGATTGAATGGGTATATTGGATATTTTCAGGCCTAACTCGATACTATTAGGTTTAAAGAAACTTAGAACCACATAGTTTGGTCGGCAAACTACAAACAAGAGTGTTTGCAGGTAGATATTTGCAATAAAAATAACATCCAAACTCAGTAGTTCTAGCGTAAGAGATACTTGAGATATAGTATATATTTATACCCAGTATATTCGATTCTGTCCGTCTGTTCATTTTATCACTTATGTATATCATGACATAATATATACTATTATGTAGATATTAACTTTTATTCGATACCAGTATACCACAGTTTGTTTTTAGTATTTCCGACGCTTCCGCGTAATTCCCAACTGGTTCTAGCAAACAGATCATTACTTAAGCTTCTTCGAGCTCGTTTTTTTGGGTAACTCAAATAATTCCCACCAGTTCCGTCAGACGTAGACCTGACCGCCTATTTCCTGGACGGGAGCGCACCTCCAGCATCGGATACGCCCGATCTCCTCGCCAACGATCTACTGGAAAATGTAGGATCATTGCCCCCTCTGAGGTCATGTCCTGCCTTTTGGTCCCGTCTGTCGCTTTCACCGCATCAATTTATGAATCTACATATTAGAATTTAATTATTGAATTGTTTTTAATTAGTTTATTTTGCATGCTTGTTTTTGTTAGAATGCTCAAATTCACCCCAAGCTGCTCTCCGACATCAACTACAATTAAATATGACTTTGCTAGTTAAATTGCTATAAATAAATGTTTAGGTCATACGACGGCTGCTCTAAAGTTCTCGCGTCATATCTAAACCCTGAAAGCTTATCGCAAATTATAAAAAATCTTAATTCAGTCCGACCTGCACTCCGGACCAGTCGGGCTATTTAAATTCAGCAGCGGGCCAAAAATAAACAAATGACGATAAGCATAGAAATCACGCTCCGGCATGATATAGTTACGGGTCTATACGCTATATTATATGGAGAATAATTCCGTCGGGTTTGCTAACGACGGAGAGAGAAAAAATAAACCAGTCACGTTTTTCCGGTGCTCGAAGCCAAAGTGCAAAATATGCAAATCTCAGACAACAAATTGTGATAGAGGAGGGCTCTGAGACGTCCAAAGGGTTAACCCCACAAAGTATAAAGTTTAAATATTGAACAGTAGAGAAATTTTGACAATTACTTGGCATTGTTTTATTTTGAATGAACTTCAATTAGTTGGTTCCTGGTTTGTTTAAACTTTGTCAGCTTTTCCGGTTTTCCATCGCCATGCTTGAGATGCGTTTTCGTTCGGGTCAAAAAAGTTTGTTCCGCTTTGTTGCCTCAAATCAGACCCAACTGACACTACACCCGTTTCAGTATAAATGTATATGGTGCAGAATATTTACACACTTTGTTCTTGTTTTCGGCATAGTTCATTGACACTTTTCAAAAACTTGTTATAATTTCATGAATCTTACACTCCCCAACCATCTGCAGCGCCTTCACGTTGCCCGTCCGTTGCTGTCATTTGCGGCTCTAACTGTTTTGCATTGTTTTATGGTCAGGCTGACTTTTCGTTCACACATGGGAAACAAAGCCATCAAGGCAAAAAAAAACAACAAAATAAAAAAATTAAAAGCCAGCTGAGCTAAGCACACGAGGTGCTGCAACAGTTTCCATTTAATGAAAGGTGTGGAACCACAGCGGAATTACATGAACCACTCGGTGGGTCAACCATATGGGTTAGAAGTTGGCCCAGACAAAACCAGCGGAAAAATACGAATAACCAGGGAAACATTTACCGTTTGCCTATTTAATGTCGCAGGCACACGATCTTTACCTTTGTAGAATGCTGTTTTTCCCGCTGATTTGGTAATGCTACGCATATAGAGTGACTTATGTGGGCCCTCAGGCCCCCTGAAAATTTATGTGTGCTCTTGTAATTAGCCCCTTGGGCGATTTGTCACTCCCAACACTCTTTTGTCACGTTCCTGTCTTGGCTTGCCGAGCATGAAATTGTTATGCCACAAAGTTATCGTGAGCTCTTTGACAGCTATTTAAGATATATAGTCCAATGAGATGGAAGTGGGCGTCCAATGGCAAGTCATACGGCATTGCAAGTGCATACAATAGCATGTCAAAGCAATTCCATCTAATCAATATCGCAAAAATGTTGGGGAAACAACTGGAAATACTTCTGGTTAAAAAATGTCTGGTAAGCTATCTTGTTAGGCACATTCATTGTAACTGATACGCAGAACAAATACCATTTCGTAATGCAATACCTAACCTGCTACCCTGTATTATTTCAATTTGCACTTGAAAAGCTAATGTATTTAAGCACCAGCATTTATCTTCATTATCCATTACTGGATTATTCATGCCACCCCCCCACAATCTCACTTTCAGCACCACAGATACATTTCTTATTTATGCCAACAGTTTTCTTTTGAGCCCGTTTCCTTCAAGTACTTGACTAGAGCGGAAACTTCAGCCTTGAAACTACGCCCCACCCGTACGTAGTCGGTAAGTAAGTGCAGCTGTAATTGGGCTTAATAGTCTGGCTAATAAGTAAATGATGGCACGCCCTAAGGCACCTTCAAATATTCAACAGAGCTCAACTGAAAAACTAACCCGAAATCAACTGAACCGCGCGGCGAGCAGCGAGCGAAGGCCCAACCCAAGGAAACTGCGAGCTGGCCGAAAACATTAATCATGCAAATGGCCCAAACACTTTTTCTCTCGCTTTTGGAAATTACTATCCAGAAAATAGGTACACACAACTGCCACCATGGGTGACTGCTCCC
Source organism: Drosophila ironensis (assembly GCA_021223825.1). NCBI lineage: Eukaryota > Metazoa > Arthropoda > Insecta > Diptera > Drosophilidae > Drosophila > Drosophila ironensis. Next base: position 1,867,481 of record JAJJHQ010004318.1, on the reverse strand, counting down.
ACCAACTGGAAGGTACGAGGAAAAGCGAGAAAAAAGGGAAAACAATCTTCGAGGCGTTCGGCCAAGCGGCCAAGCGGCCAAGAGTTTTCCACATGGCCGCTCAGAAAATTAGCAAACGAGATCAGTCTCAAGAAAAGTTATATACACAGCATATAGTACACTGCCTGCCCCTATCGGCTTACAGATTTTCAATAGGAGAAGCTTAAATGCAAATTCATCAAGGCAAAAGCCGCTACGGCTTCGGACCCCGATGAGGAAAAGTTGAAAGTAAAAGGAAACACTGCAGCGACGACTTTCCCAAAACGGCAGCAAAGGCTACTCTAGACTGGTCTGCTTTTCCACTCCGTTTTTGCACCCCATCCTCCCGATTTCCCGAGCTTTCCTCCGACGCTTTTCTTTGCCCTGGCGTGGGTGTGTCGTTGGCACCAAAAGCGCACTGGGGATTAGCATATATTAGCGCCCCAGGCCAATGCAAACGTACAAAAAACTGAACAACTGAGCCACAGCCACGCAGGAGGGGGGAGGGCGAAATCCCAATGAGATCAGGCCAAAAAGCCAAATGGCAATAGTAAGCCAATTTCCAAGATGCGGGGATTTTCTTTTGATACTCTAGGAATTTGAAATCAATATTACTTATACTTTATGTTTCACAGATGACATATCTTCCTTAAACTTTAGACCCAAACATGAAAACCCAAAGTTTTAAGTTTGTTTTATTTAAATTTGTAGATCCTAATCCACTAGCTTTTAGAAACATAGAGTAGCACCAGAGAAGGCCATTGCATGGCCCCTTTTTCAGTTGGGGTCCAAGTTAGCTGTGGTCGCTGCAAGTCTCCGGGTGGGTGGGTGGTGTGTGGTGGGGCAGCTTAGTGGGTGAGTGAGTAGTTTCTTTGTTGCTCTGGCTGCCTTTAAAGCCCAGCTCATTGTTCGGCCGGCAGGCGCTTTGCGGACTTAAGCCTGGTTGAAGCCCAAAGCTGTGGCATAAATTAAAACTCGTATATTGTTTCAATCGCTGACTTTGGCAGCTTTGTCTAATCTCGAAGACTGCAATCTGGAGATCCAAAAGGGGCTGAGAAGTGGGAGGGGTCGTGGTGGTGAGCGGTCGCTTTGACTTTCAATATCCGTCGTGTTTTGTCGCATGCCCAAAAGCCTTTCAATTAAACGAGCCGCACGTTTTTTCTCGCTGCCTTGCGTCTCAAAGGAAAAATGCATTTTAACGCCAAACTTCGACAGCGAGAAAAATAAATTTGCAAAAATGCAGTGCAACAATTGCGGTAAACAAATTCTATGCTGAACATTTATCAAAATTGGAAGTACAGTGGGCTTTTGATGGAAAAAGACACAAATTCTGGTGCTGTTCAGAACCAGAAATTGTTGGAAGGCATCGATGAAGTGTTGATAAGCCTAATGTGGCTCCAGAAAATCCAGAGCTCGCCATTAAGATGGCATCTTTGTGTTAATTGGAAGAGTTTCCACTGTATGTGGTAAGCATATTTTGTTACATTTTGAGGCCAACATGGGTTGGGGCACAGCACACACAGCCAACGACAAACCACATCGAGCCGATCTGGCTGCCTGAGTCATGAAGCATATGCCGAGTATTGATACAGTTTGCACTCATAAAGAAAAAGCAACAAAATCGAGAAAATAAAATAAGATACAGATACCCCACAAGACCAAATGATGTATGATGCTGGGTAGGGCAGCAAATCGCTGGAAGTGGAAAATACTCAAACTGTAGCCATCGCACAAAGACCTCGACTATTCAGAGCCGTTGAACTGGACACAGCACAGCTTTTCCTCAGAATTTCCCATTGGAGGGGCCAGTGAAAAGCGGAAAAGCAGCGCCAGATTACAATTGCGTTGATTTAAATGCATTTAATGCATAAATCGTTTTAATTAATCGTTCAATGGCAATTCTTGCCAACGAAAGTGGAAAGTCCGCGCGAAAGGAAAGAGATAAAAAGTCAAGGCCTGATGAAAAGCATCCGTTTCCTTTCACAAAAGTTTCCCAAAAAAAAAAGTTACGCGAGGAAAAAAATTCAGTTTGAAAATGGGAAAAACCCAAAACCCATACACCCCTGGCCATAACCTGCCAAACTTGCACCGCTGAGAGGTGGCTGCCACACGATTTCGGTTAATTAAGTTGCAACTCCCCCAAACCCACACTCGCATTAAATTTGTTTTGCCCGCTGTTTCAGTTTGTTGTGGCTTTTGCTCAACAGAAACTAAAAAACAAATACTATAGCTCCCCGGTGTTATCGGTGGCACACTTGCTGCACGATAAGTTCCACCTACATTGGCAAAATTAGCCGATCATTGGCGAAAAATAATTACATGATGTCAGCGCCAAATCACAAGCCGCGTTCGAAGATAAGTGCACATTTTGGAATTATAAGAACATGGTAATGGAAAGGTAATTGAATGTTTGCTGGAGCGGAGTAAAAGATTTTGCCCAGACATATTTATACCATTTACCTTAAGCTTTACAATCTACAAGTTTAACAATGATCGGACAATAAACAACAAAGATACGGCCAAAAACATTTTGCATTTGACTTTAATCATTGTAATTTTGCGATTAGAATATTTAAACAGAAAAACTAATTGTTAATGGTAAAAGAAATCTCGACTACAGCGTTTCTACTCGTTAGTTAGCTTTATTAAATACCACTTAACTTGATGCTTTCCTTACTCTTCCCCGTTCAAACAAGTTAATCGGAAAACTGAGACACTAATGGTGATCCGCTCAGCGAGTTTTATTCAAGTAAACACCCCATCACAATTTCAAAACTATTCCCCAACAAACACTTCATTTTCCCATCATCTTTCAATCCAGGCGGCTCTTAATCATGACAAATCAATCCCCCCCAAAACAAATTAAGCCAGAACGACAAGCTTGATGTGGGCAGCAGCCACTGGAGTTTTCACTTTAAGTGCTCGAGTGCCGCAAATGGCAATCGTTTAGGCCATATTTAGAAGAGAAGAAAATCGAGAAGACGACGCCAACTAAGAAAGCGAACGAACTCAACACTGTGCTTGATAAATGCTTACAAATCGGCAAACGACACTTGGTCCAGGCTGTAGCCTCAAAATGTGTAGTTAGAAAGTCGCGCTGCGACTAATAGCGAAATATGATAAACGACGAACCGACTTGACGAACACTTTCCCAGCCAACTAAACTAAACTGAACCGAACTGAGCTGAACTGAACTGAACTGAGCTGAGCGGTGAAGGCGACGGAGGCTGCTGGCCATTAGAAGACAAGACCGGCAAGACAACTTTGCATTGGTTTTGTTTTAGCCGGCGCTGGAAAAGTAGAACAAAAAAAAACAAGGCAAGAAAAGAAAAAGAGGAAAATCGAGACGAGCGGCTGCAGAGACGGGAAAAAGTAGCTGCTGCTGCACGTTTTGCTTTCAATCTGCCAAGTAGCCGGCGCAGATAACATGGCGTATGAGCAATGTGCAAGTGGAAAACGAGAGGGGGCTGAGCATATGGATCATATGGGCCAAAACAATTACGGCTGCAAATGAAGTTGTTTGTTGTTGCAACTGCCACTGCCGCTTGCGGTCTGCGGGTGGTGGGCGTGGCCTGGGGGCAATTATGTCCAGCAGTCGAGTAGAAAGACGGGGAAACGCATCCATCTGCATACACGGAAAATCGCAAAGGCTGCAGAAATTTCCTCCGTCCTCCTAGCGAGCCAATGATTTATGCTCCAAATAGCTCAAAGCGGCTGTGAAAATGATTTTTCCCCGTTTTCCATCTCACAAATTATACTCCATAAAAGTGCATTGAAAACGAAAGGTGGTCACAAAATAGCATACTCGTAGTACGCGCCCCTCAGAAGGAAAATGAAATTTGCGTGCGAAAATGCTGTTTGATTATCCCTGCTGATGCGACCTTGAACTTTAGCACAAAAAGCGAATACAAAATGGTGGAGAACAGGCATCAAAACTTGTTAAATCAAATCAGCTTTGCTGCTGTTGTTGCTTGATTAATTATTGCGCATTACGCAAGTGAATCGCTGAAAAGTTTCAGCCTTTTTTTTCGCTGTTTCGCTGTTTTGCACATAACATGATTCCCCGTCGAAAGGGGAAAACAAATTAGAAAATTGTTTGCCGCAAATTGCGCTGCTGACATTTGCAAAAGTTTTGCTGCGTTTTTCTCTATTTTGCCAAACAAGAAAAAGTTGTCTTGCCGGCTACGAAAAACGTACTTGGCTAATAATTAAGGTATCATGCGGTATTGGCATAATAAAGGTCAAAAGGTTCCAAGGTTTAAGCTTGAACTGCCTACCATTTTGGAAAACATTTTTTCAACAAGAAACCTACAAACGTCAGTTTTAGACAGGGAAAACAAATCCATTTGACATTTAATACATCAATTTAGTAGGGACACTTAGATGTTGTAATGGTGTTTTTACGGACAGACGGACAAGGCTATATCGACTCTGTTGGTGATGCTACGCAAAACGTACTTAGATAATAATTAAGGTATCATGCGGTATTGGCATAATAAAGGTCAATGTTCAACAAGCAGAAACCTACAAAAGTGAATTTGAGACAAGGAAAATCGAATGCATTTGGGATTTGTTACTTAAATATAGAAAAAGAGTCAAAATTTTTGTAATAAGAAAATCCCAGATGCACGACTTGCAAATCAAGTGCGACAACCTTTGGACACCTTAAGCAAACAAACAGAAAATCCTGAGATCACTCAAAAACTTAAATTGAAATGTCATGTACCAAATTGTCTTCGAAAGCAGCAGCTAAAGAGCTGCAGAGCTGCAGCGCAGTTACGCCCGAAAAAGTAAATACCGAACCTTTATTGCCCCACAAAGGGGACATTTGCATGAAAATTAAGTGAACGCGGGCAAGGAAAATAGGGGGTTGGCTGGCCCCCAGCCTTAGTAGCATAATTAATGGAAAACAAGCGGCTGCTGCACTCGTGAATCCATTCATGAACAATATGGAGTAATTTATGATGGGGACGGTCGGTGCTTTTTGTTGCAGGGTGTGTGGATGCATGTGGATGTTTTTTAGTGGTTTTGTGTTTTGGTTTTTTTTTAAGTTTTTTGCACTCACTTTTTCGCTGCGCTCGTAATTCGCTGGGAACTTGGGCGAGCCAAAAAACGATGACGGCGATGGGGTTAACGGCGACTGTGACTGCGAATGTGACTGGGACGGCGACGTTAGTGACGACTGCGACTGCAGCGCGATGCGCTGATGGTGCAGCGTGGAAAGCGTCGGCGTTGACATCGACAGCGATGGCGGGGTCATGATTAAATGCCGCATTATTCCGCCCGCCGATTCCAACTTTTTTCCACTAATTTTTCTCACTTCTCACTCGTTTTTCACCGGCTGACTGCTGGGGGTATTGTTGAGCGTGTGTGTTGTTTTGTGTGTGTTTCATTTGTGGATTTACATTTCAACAATTACATTGTTTTTGCCGTTTGTTTTGGTCAGCGCTTCGTTCCGATCCGCTTGTTTTTTATTGTGCTTTTTCACTGTATTTCACTGTAAATGTCAATTGCTTTTGTGGGGCAAAACATTTTGCTAAAAACAACAGAAATTTAATAAGCTACACAGCGGCACACGGGAGGCATCTAAATTCAACAGCTGCCATTGCCATTGCGGATGTTGACAGAACACAGTCACCGCGAAATGGGTTACGTTCCAAATGGTAAAAATAAAACGCACCTTTCACCGACCCCCAGTGGCATCTTTTTAAGCTTTCAAAACCAAAGGTAATGTTTTAGATCAATTTATAACACTCATAATTGTCTGGTCTTACAGTTTCCCTGAGTAAAGCTCATTTCCCAATGTTTATTTTCCATTTATTTCTTTCTCTTCTCCCGATTGCAGTTTCTCTATTTGGCACACGAATGTTTTGCACCTCGTTCTCAACACTTTAATTGCCTTTATTTTTATCACCTTTGGCGCTCACTAATTTGCGTTTCCCCTTTAGACTTTCCGCTTATCATCGTTTTTCCCTGATATTTCACTTCTGATGGTCTTGTCGTTGTTGTTGTTGCTTGAGCTAACATTAATTTTTTGCTGTTTTCTTTTTTTGTTGTTTATTTTATAGGGTTGACGTGAGCGTCGCTTATCAGGTAGCAAAAAAAAAAGCAGAGCAGCAGTTGCAAACATCCACCGTATTTATTATTTATTTGTTATTTGTTGCTCTTCTGGATTTATAACTTGGATACTCAATTAAATTTTAATTGACATTCCACAGGCTCTGGAAAAAGTCAAACCGATCAACTTTTGAGACTTTCTTATCTTTACTGTTCCAGCATATCAGAGCTTTGATAAGCCTACGCAAAATATCATAAAAACACAAACTGGAGATAAATTGCGTATACGCCACCGTGGCAACCTTGCAAAAAGTCGATTCTGATGGGAAATTAGTAGAGTAAATTTCAGTTAACTTTTAGATCGGTGAAATAAAAATCCCATTCAGTTGACAGTTCATTTGATTTCGTTTTTAATTCCATTTGACTTCAATTAGTGGGAATTTTAAGTGTTGAATTGCAATTGTTCTTCACTGTACGCAATTTATTCTAATTTGCATGGGCGACCGTGATCTAATCGCTTAATTTGATTAACCCGAAGAATTGCTAGTACTTTAAATTCACCCGAACGCTTGGGGCTTTTTTGTTTTGCTCTTTTACAAATTATGTAACGATATTTTGTTGATCACTAGATCTCGACGCATTACGGGTAACTGTGTATATTTTGAGTGTGTGGGGGTTTTTTTCGGTGTGTACTGATTGCAGTTGGCGTCTCTGTCGACCGAATTACACGCACCGAAAATGTACAAAAACAAACAGCATTCGAAGGTCGTTGCGCAGTTTTTGGGCAAATTAGAAACATGAGCAACAAGCAACAAGATTTAAGCGGGTCAGACACACAGAATTCTGTGTGTTGCCTCCAAAATATTACGTTTATTTTTCAGGCTGCCTGGTCGGCGGCAGATCTTTCAGTATCTTGAAAGCTTGCCGTTGATTAACTTTTCATACTATAGTTTTCCCGAGTTGCACAAACAAATTGCATGCGAATCGGTTGCAAATACCAATAAACAAGCAACCAGGCGAAACGCGCGCAGGAGGCAGCGAAACGGGAGAAATATTTTTTTTGGCCAACGAGCCGAGTTGGCACCACGGCGTTCCAATTGGAATACGAATTGTAACTGAAAGCAAGGCAGAGTAAGCCAAAGCCGAAAGCCGAAAGCAGTCGCGCAAGGCAAAGCAAAGCAAAGCCAACGGCGCAGGCAAAGCTCAAAGCCAGAGAGCGATAAAAAAAAAACCCGGAGAGGCAGAGAACGGCTAACGGACCAGCAGCTGACTAACAGCTGATTGGGGCAGTGGCAAAAATATTAACTAATAAATTCCCTCTAAATTATTATCACTTTAACGACTTTCAGATGGTAATAACTCTGGATACAATAACTAAGGTTATTCCATAATTTTCCTTGGAAAGAAAACATTTACAATTCTGTTTTAGAGCTCAAGAAATTTATGCGAAACACATTACGCATACGCAGTGTTGCCTTAACAAGAACTTATATTGTTTTATTAAAATTTAAACTGAAACTAGGTATAGTTGGGCAGCACACTTTTTTCAGTGCCAATGCTATTCGATTTCCTGTGAAAGAAAGCTTTTGCTGAGCGCGAAAGCATTTCCACTGCTCTCGGCGGAGCCCGCTTTTCCGATTCTCCGAGCATTTCTCCCGATCTGAAACCACATAATTGCTTTCGATCTGTTTTATTATTTAATAGGATTTAGCTCGGGTGGGCGGGTATTTTGTATTTTGTAGTGAGTAGATGGATGGGTGGGTGGCTGGGCTGCTGCGTGCATTGAACTTGACATTAAACAATGCAATTGTTTTGTTTTAGTAATTGCGTGAAACCCGAGCTGTCGTTAATTGTGGGTTACCTTTTGTGGAACCCGAGTGGTGGTGGGATGTGTGGTGTGTTAATGAACTTAGTTGCTGGGTGGTGTGTGGTGGGTGGTAGGCGGAAGGTGTCAGGGGGCGCAAAGTGGGTCGCGTGAGATGATTGATGTTCGAGGTTTTTTTGCGCGATGCTAATTAGCTGGATGTATTCGTATGTATTTTATTCGCATTCCGATAGTCATTTACTACGTTTTATGATTAAATTAAATTAAAAGTGAATAGACCGTCAACCAGCCAGCGTCATCAATGAAATATCAACATGAATTCCACAAATATTTGAGGGTACCTCAGCTTTTAACCACTTTCTCAACCAACTATTTTTCATTTCAATTAAAGCCCAAAGAAAAACCAACGCCAACTCATGGCCCGTCAGCATTTCAAAAGGAAAATCATTTTTTCTGCCTGTTGAGAGCCGCCAGAAAATTAATCAAAACGAAGACAAAAGTAAAAAAATTCAAATAAATTACAATCCGGGAAAAATATATAAAAGTAAATGACACAATCGATTTGGAGCGGCGTTTTGTGGGCGAAGTTCGATTCAATGAATGCGGTGAAACTTTCCATTTTCCGCAGCAGGCCAAGAAGATAAACAAAAACTCTTGGGAAACTGGATCAGACGCGCTGCAGGCGGCCCGACCCGTCCGTTTTAGCGGATCCGACAGTGACAAACTCCCCAACCAGACCAATCTTTGAAGCCAATCTCCAATGTATAAAAAATATTTTACAGAATTTTAAGCTTTTTTTTATAATGAAACTGGCTTGAATTTTAGGCTTTCAAACGCGACAGGATGAAAATACAGTTTATAATGGATAGCTAGATCACATTCCTGTCGAAGAATTTTCATCGTCTTATATCTAATAATTTCTACAAAGTTTGTTTACAATTTGTACCCTTTTATATACAAACTAGAAGAACTTATAATCCAAAGAAACAAATCATTCTTTATAAGAATGATTTTAAAAATTAAATTAAACTTTAAAAGGTTTAATTGGATATTCATTGGTAAAAATTTGAAATCGAAGGGAAGATCATGTAATTCTATTTAATGAAAGCTTCCAAGATTGTGTATATATTTATTTATTTAATTGTTGAATTTCCCCAAAAAACAATTATTTAAATTGCATACCTCAAAAAAAGTCTTATACTTATACAGAAAGTTTTGAATCATTTTGTTTTGCATTACTCACCCTGTCCATCAGCTGTTCGTCGTTCCGCTTGCGCCTTGCCGGCGCTCTTATAATCCGTGGCCCATCTGGAGCGTCCATTTTGCGCGCTTTCCAACACCCAGTATAGCTCACAACAAAATATATTGCATACTTTTTGGCTCTAATTGCCTTTGGTTTGTATTTAAAATTATGTTTGCAAATTGGCAGTTTTTCCGTTCCTACTATTTTATTTATTTATTCTTATGGCAATTTTAGAATTTCTGTTTACTTAGTTGTATTTGAATGGAAGCAATTGTTGCGGTTGGCTTTTTTTTAATAGCAGGCAGGCATCTGTAATTAAAATAAAGTATTTTATAAAAAAATAACATAAATTTGTTTCTTCAAATGGCTTAAAAAATAAATCTGCTTATTGTATCTGAAGGGAAATAAAAGTTTATAGTTGCGAAATAAACGAAAACCTCAGCCTCATTGAATCCCCTTTCACTGAAAACAGAAAAAAGCGATGAAGGACCTTTTCACCTATTTTCCGTGTTTTACCTGAAGCACACTTTTCCGGAGGCCCTTGGCCAATTTTCCTCCCGCGCCCCTGAACAAACTTGCCCGTACGCTTTTCCCGCCATTTTCCCCACCTTTGTTCAACTTTGTTCAACTTTGTATTTTCTATTTTCCGCTGAATAAAATATGATTCGAGGTTCAAGGCGACGGAAAGCTTTCAACTGCAACAATGTCAATTTGCTGGCCGAAGAGCTGCGGCTGTTTGTCTGCGGGTTGCAAAATTGATTTTAGCCGTGTAAAGTGCAGCAGCAGATGCAGCAGCACCAGCGGATGCAGCAGCAGCAGCTTATTAAATAGTCAAGAGCTTCTCGGGAGAAAAGGCTCCTTAGAACCTGCTTAGCCACACAAATCAATTTGAGGAGATTGAAAAGAGGTTTTGTAAAGTTTAGTGGAATACAGAAAATTGTTGATCAATTAGAAGAACTATAGTCTTGTTAAAAGCAATACGAAACTGATAAGAACTTTTGTTAGGATAAATCTTGTAAGGAATTAAGGGAATATTTACGGTTTCAATTACATTTCATTATTCCACTCTGATTCCAATTAGTTTACTGCTCATTAAAAAGTTCTATGTACAAAATGTAAGCCGTTTCTTTAGCATCGTTCTTGAGATTTTTAACACAGCTTCAAATTTCAAGAGACATTTTTTTTAACCCATAATATCCTATATACCCACCCTTATTAAACTCTTTACTTATAGTTCTCAAGAAACAGGTACAGTTTGCCATAGCCACTAGGAATTTCGGCAGGATACCTGTATGTATTACTCGCAATTGAAGCCTTTATGTATTTTCAACTGAGTCAAATAATAAAACGTTCCCCCGGACAGACACCCGAGCGAAAAGCCAGACAACAAAGCTGTGATCCAATTAGTCAATCTGCAAATCAATTGAATCAACATTGACGCTGCGACGTCGCGGAAAGTTCGTCACTGGCAACGCAGCGCATCCGCACATGAAAAATCGCAGCAGTCATCGGAAATCCATCCATCCATCCAGGCACTCCGAAAACGATTCACAATCGAACGCCCAAGATGGCCCGGTGACGCCTTCGCAAGACAATGGAGGAGAAGTATGAATCAGTTGGCAGTATCCACCCCGTCACATGATTGTTTCGACGCTTTTCACCCAATTTGATAAGAGTTTTTCAGCGCTGCCTTTGGGCTCAAGGTGACGCGGGTATCATCTCGAGCTAGTGGGTCGATCGTGGTGGTTGCGGTTACTACACAAACAAATATAACGCGCACATGCACTCGTTGGCCAAGTTAATTAAACAACAAAACAAGGAAATGGTGCCCGCTAATTAATGCGCAAAAAGGTAGCAGCAACAAAACAATGACTAAGTGATTACAGATACAGGCAGGCCGGACAGCCAGGCAGGCGGCTAGCCAGCGAACCCTCGAAAACCTCTGCTTGAATGAATCCAAAAAAGTGTGGCGGAAAAGCGTGGAAAATCAAGCGATGCAAGGTGGCGGCGGGGGGCGGCAAACAAAAGAAGAAGATACCTGGGAGGAGGTATGCCTTCTTTTCTGTGTTTTTGGTGCGATGCCGTGGCCGATTGCTGCATTTTCCTTTGCATAACTTGCCGAAAGACGCTGCCGAGCTGGGTGACCAAAGGTTGCGAAAAACCTTCAATTTGCACACACAGTTTCTTACGGGTGGGAAACCCCAAGAAGACGCTGCCGCCGGGGCCAAGAAGTTGAAGCAATCTAGGATGATTAAGGTGAGAAGAGAATGGCTCAGAAGCTTTGAATTTCAAATGATTCAGCGGAAATCAGCAAAGATACATAACTTTTAAACAGCCCCCAATAAAAGTGTTTATCTGCGTTTAACTGCCAACGGAAACCCTCTCAGAAGAATACATCGTAAAGTATTATTTCAAGGCCGAGTCGAGTTCCTAATCAAAAGGCCTAGCTTTGTAATTGATGTTATGATTACTATTTATTACTATTACTATTCATTACTATTTATTCAAAGTCTTAAAGTTAAAACTAATACCGGAGAACCATTAACAAATCACAGGGCTTAGAGACGCTATCAGCTCTAAATCGCCATTATTATCATTTTGCTAACTTGTTTAATTGCCGCTTTCAGGTTCGACACTGGCCCAGACAAAACGGTCCATAAATAAGTGTTAACATATTGGACCATAAACAAGAGCTGTAATTTATCAGCCGGACAACCAGAAATAAGTGAGCCAACCTGCAATGCCCACATTTGGCGCAGTTTCATGCATTTTCCTCTCCTGCCATGGATGGATCCTCTGTCAGGACGGAAAAGCGGGAGAGGGAGAAGGGTGTGCGGCACGGCCATCAAGTCAGCTTCAATTGCAAACGAGTTGCAGTAGCCCTCGCCCACTGTTTCCTCTGGCAATTAAATTATGCACTATCTTTGGATTGGCTTTCGGTTGAAATCAAGTTGTAAATCGATTAGGAGAGGGCCCCTTTACTTTTCCTCCAATAAATAAATGCAGTTGACGACAGTTATGAGTGATTTATGCGACGTTTTCCCAGGCAATTGGTTTCTGTTTTTCTTCCTCATATAGCCGGTATCTTCCTATTTTCTATTGATTAGCTAGACCGTCGTATATTGGGCGCATCTTATCTCTGACCATCGCTGCCCCTTTTTACTTCGGATTCGCCTCCTATAATTTTATATATATGGGTTTTTTTGCGGTTATTATTGTCAGCGTGTTGAGAACAAGTTTTATTTCATCGCTTTGTGCTGGATGCTGGCTGGCTTGTTCTCGCTTCTCGTGTGAGTCAATTGACCCAAATTGCCGGGCTCCGGCTTTTGTGCCCGGCTCGACTTGGGCAGCCTCTTTTGTTGTATCGGACGTGTCATTTTCGCTGTTCCCCAATGGGCCTCACATACTCAGCGATTCTGGGTNTATTGTCAGCGTGTTGAGAACAAGTTTTATTTCATCGCTTTGTGCTGGATGCTGGCTGGCTTGTTCTCGCTTCTCGTGTGAGTCAATTGACCCAAATTGCCGGGCTCCGGCTTTGTGCCCGGCTCGACTTGGGCAGCCTCTTTTGTTGTATCGGACGTGTCATTTTCGCTGTTCCCCAATGGGCCTCACATACTCAGCGATTCTGGGTGGTGAGGAGTACTAAGCGTAGTTAAAAATTAGCTGCAGATTGAGCCTATATAACATAATAGAATTCGTTCTTTGGGGGGCCCTTAAAAAGGCTTGCAAGATTGCTTAAACATCCCAAAAGAAATCCCAAAGATTGTAGCTAGGGTATCTCAAAGTTCGTTTCATTTGCCGCATCGTTTTCCCTTAGTTTCTGGTTCCTTTGTTCTTAGTGGGTCGTCTTAAGACCAAAGGCAGTTGAACTTTGCCAAAATGATCAGCTGAAGAGCCAAAGAGCTCGAACATGTGGCAGCAAAAAAGGCTTATCTGATTTGTGAAGATATACGCAGAGGAGCCTATTATAAAACCTATAAACTGGTTGCGGAAATCTCACAAGTTCTAAACTTTTTGTTGCGTTTTCCGATAACTCTTCAAGTCCATGCTCTGTTGGCTGCTCAGTCAGCAGAAATTTCAGGCATTTCCCGGGATTGAACCATTAAATCGCTTTACGACAGAGTAATCAATATAGACGCCCAGATACGTATCGCCAAGGCCATCGCCAAAGTGTTTGCTCTCATTGGCCGCATTTGCATCTTGAGCAAAATTGTGTTTGTCCAAATTTCGAGCCGAGCTTGCCATTTATCCCTCCCGGGCTCGGTCTCGAAGCATTTTATGGATCATTTAGCAAATGAAGCAGAGATGGGCACACCGAAAGCCAAGCATCGTGAAAAATATTGCAAACTTTGGTAAAAAATTTATATTTTTTTCTCGGAGGCCTTTGACTTTTTGCGAGTGCGAAACGAGTTCAATGAATTTCTGTGTCAACAGCTTACAAGTTTTTATTTATTTTCGCTGCTTTTTGATGACTCGGTTAGGGAGCAATCGATGAACCCAAAAGATAAATTTAATGGACTGGAAACTCTTAACAACTATTTTCCTTATTTGCGTAATGTATTTATGGAAACAGCAGGACAACAAAAAACAACGAGCAAAATTATGAGCTAATGAACTTTATACCATATATCCTACGGTACAAACGGTATATTAAGTTTGTGCAAATGGATGTAACAGAGAGGACCCAAATAATATATTCTTGATCGGGATCAACAGCCGAGTCGATCTAGCCATCTGTATTTATGAACAAGTTGTTCTCTGAGATGGTAAGACCTAGAGACGTAAATCTTTTAGCTTTAGGTCCGTTATATATTTGTTAAAATCTCCAAAATGGTTGGGGTTAGAGACATAACTCTTTTTGGTTTGGGTGCCTTTAGTATATAAGTAGAAAATGTTCATATTGAATTTCAGCCACGCCTGCTTCCTCCTCTGAAATTTTCAAATAACTTTGTTTTCTCCTGCATATTTGTTTATATCTCCGGAATGGCCAAGGCAAGATATAAAAATCTTTCTGCTTGCAGTTTAAAATGTAAATATCTGACTATCTGGCAAGTTTTATTATGATGGGACAATAAATAATAATGATATGGCCTTGGCCAGTATCCTGGTGAAAATACACGGCATCTCGTTGTCGAGAAATCTCGACCACAGCGTTTCTACCCGTTCATAATTAAGCTATAAACATTTACTGTTTTGCTTCCCTAAGTACATGCCGTTAACAATTAAAGAAATGGTAATTAGTGATTATTTAAAATGTTATTTATACATATTCCTCAACATTTTGGAAGTAAAAGCGATATGAAACAACCAATAGTTGGTCCGGCAACTATTTTCTCTCGTAAATCTTAATTTCGATGCAATTAAAATACAAATCCCCCAACCACAACGGAAAACGCCCACCAAGCAAATAGTTTATTAGCGGGCGGGATTGTTCGAGGTTGTTCCTCAGATAAGGGTGCCAAACATCGGGCGGTGCTCAGTTGGCTGAGGCCTGATGGCTGAAATGCAATCAAAAAGCCGCCTCGCAAAGCGGCAACACACGAAATTGAATCCGCAGCTGAAACTGAGCCCGAAAACATCTCGAAGCTGCGAAAAGCCGAAGCGCAGATCTCTTGCAACGTTGCACGTTGCACGTTTTTTTTCTTATTTCGACGCCTCAAGTGTTAATAAAATGTTACAGTTAAGTTGCCGTAACACATGTGTGGTGGGGGGCGAAGGGGGCGCGGCTCAGGCGGCAAACATTTTTGCAAATGGAATGCAAAATGAATTTCAACTGATGAAGATGTTGTTGTAGTCGGAGTTGCAGTGGGGCAAGATGATTGCAATTTCTTTTCCAATGATTGGCGCTGCAACAGCATCCCCCTGGGGGGTGGATGCTGCGGTGGGGGGTGCCAAAGGGTGTGAAGGCAGCAAATGCATGCAACCACACTTAAAGCAGCTCAAAAAGCGAGGGAAAAAAATTTGCATGGTGCTGGCTTTGCCATATGCAAAGTATTTATAGTACACCGCGAGAAATGCTAAGCAAAACTCGGATGATTTGGTAAGAATTTGACTAGCATACACATATTGCAAGCCTGTTTTCTATTTAGATAGTATTTCAAATCTATTCAAAAAATCAGTAATCGGTAAAGTCATAACATTCTATAATTGTAAGGTATCCAAATATTTAAAGACTATTTTCTAATTAGATAGTATATACAACCTTTTTAAAAAAATCTGTAATCGGTAATGCCATTACATTCTAAAATTGTAATGTCGCTTATAAGCAAATTAGAAGTCTTTTCTATTGAATCCTCTAATTTTTTGGGAATATTTTCAAATTTTCAACTTTATGATGCAAAATGGAAAATTTATAAAAATTCTCTACCTTTATGGAATTCCTAAGTCGTTATAATTAATGTTATTTGTCTCTGTGATAGCCCGACTTTTTTCAAGCGCTGCAGCGGTTGTCTAGGAAAGAAACCACTTGAGCGGGCTCATTTTAGGTGAAGAAAATGGCAAAAATTTAAATACACTTGTGAAAATGGCGAGATAACAGAAAAAGAGACAGCGTGAAAATTAAGAAGAAACACAAGTACGTACTACGTAAGTAGGGAAACAATTCCAGGCGAGACAATGAGGCTGCAGAAACAAATGCAATGCAAAATGTACACGGAAGTCATCTACAAAAAACAAGACGATGCAAAAGCATACACCAACCAAATGAAAATGAAAATGAATTTCGAAATCGCGATGAAAATGGTTTTCCAATTTTGCATGGACCTGTGCATCTCCGGGAAAGTGAGCTGGCGCGAGGAAAACCCAAAGCAAACAGAGGAGCGAGCCGCAGTTAAATGAGCGTTAAATTGGCTAACTGCAATTGCAAATGGAAAACAATAAAAGCTGTGAAATGGTTTAGGGCTTATTAAGAGCTCCGCACTAAATATTCAAGAAAACAATCTTTTTTTTTGCTTGGCACCAACGCCGCCGCAGCGTTCGCATAAGTAATTAACAGCTGGGGAAGAAAAGCCACGGTGAGCTCTGGCTGGGTTCAATGGCCCAAAAACCGAATGAAATTCGTCATGTTTGGCATAATGAGGAAAATCCCGACAATTGACGCAACATTTCTGCACACACTCGAGACGCAAAGAATGTAATGAAAAGCTAACTTAAATCATAAAAAATGTTTCGAAACAAAAAAAAAGAATAAATGGGAACTCGCGAGAATAAGGAAAAAGCTTGGCAAACCCAACGAACAATGGGAGGCAATGAGCGGGCTTATAAAGTTAAAACAAAAGCCAGAAGAAAGAAGTGTACACTATCTTTTTGGCGAAGAGTGACGTCATGACGACAATGGACACCAACTTTCAGCTATCAAAAGGTGCTAATTATATGCTACATTTGTATTATAAACGCAAAGTTATCGACAACCAAAAGCCCTGTGTAGTGTTCTGGAGAACCGTAAGCTGATATGGAGAATCGTTGTGAAGAATCGAACGGTAAAAACACAAGATGTGTCACGGCCTCTCGACATCTTTTATTTGCTTGTTCTGGCGCCGCTGGCTTCCTTTCGTGTTTACCTGGCTCAATAAGTTGTTTTTTGCCGCTCCCCCCTCTGTGTTTTGGGCCATCAACAGTTATCAAAGACCGGCAATAAAAAAATAAGCGACGGTTTGATTACGCCATTGATGTTGGGGAGAAGCCTGTTGACAAGGTAGCCACAGGTTGGAGAACTCAGCGGCGCGATAGAAAAGTGAGATCCGAAGTCGTCAAAAAACATCGATCATCGATTTGATCTTGACCCAAAGTGTTCGATAATCGTTTAGCATAATAATCAACTTTAATTGCCAACATGTCTATTGAATAATAGACAAGTTTTTATAAGTGAAAAAAAAAATAATGGCAATTCTGAATGAAAAAGAATCGTTCTCATGATTAATGCAATAGAATGAATCTTAATTTATTCACCCTTGTTAGTAATATAAACTTATGTTTTAAAAACGTCAGTGAAAATAGAATGATATAGTAATGTTATACATTTCTGACAATTTTTTTTGTGCAATATAAAAAGATTTCTATGTGAAGAACCCTACAATACTGTTTAGGAGAACCTCATAATATAATATAGTATTGTTACACTTTTCTGACGACCTTTTTCCTATGCAATTGATAAGATTTCTATGTGAAAAACCCCTCTATGAAACCCTCATATCTTCAAAGTAGAACGCAAAACCTGTAATTTATTAAGTATTACCCTAATTCGACCTTCACTAGGCCCCCAGTTGGCATGATTGTTTTAAGCTTGACCGAAGTGCGTGTTTGCCTAATCACACACTATAGATATGTTAGGTAGTTCGTGCGATCTTCAGGGATTTCAGCATTAAGTACACAAAGTGGTCAACGATCATTATCAGTAGAGCATTGAGCTCCAACAAAGTGGCAAGCATGGGCGATAAGGAGCTATTTGTTATTTAATCGCATAAGTCTAAGGATGGGTGAACACATTTATCGCTTAATGCAACATAACGATGGATAAACTTGCTTTAATCAACTTCCACCTGGAAGCTATCAAACAGCGATAAGATAACGTATCTGAAAGCGTTGGGCGGATTCATAGTGCCGCAATGACGGCTCAACAGGGCTCATCAGAATGCAATAGCTTTCATTCAAAGCCGCTGTAGAATTCAAATCATGTAAAATGTAATTAATATGCCCAGAGCAGAGGAAAGAGCCAACTTCTGGTTTTGCTGGCAGGTTGCACACGTCAATGCAACAGCAGCAGCCGCCGCAGCCTCAGAATCCGCATCCCCGGCGTTAGGTTCAGATACAGATTTGGATCGGAGCTGACAGACGACAGCCTCATATCATATCAAGTAACCTCGTGTGGAAACAAACAGAAACCGGTTGCCTGCACTCTACCGCTCTGTGCTCTGCTTGTATAAAATTATACTAGTATCCCCCCTGCATGGGAGGAGGTGTGTGTATGCGCGTAATAAAATTAGAAAATGCAGAAGGCTTACGGCCACATACCTCTATATAGCCATAGCCAGCTTACAGAGCCACTCAGCCACCCGTCAACCCAGGAACAACAACCCACCAGCAGAGCTGCAGCGGAGCGGAAACTGTTCGCCCGCTGGCCCTCTGTCCCGCTGTCCCGCTCAGCTGTTGGCCGTTTGCTATTAGTTGTTAGCTGTCGACTGTCGGCAGTTGGCAAATCTCAGATGCCCGGCCAATTCTTGACACTTGACAAAGCTACAGGGTAGCTCTAGGGTAGATTAAAAGGCCGCGATAGCCCAGAAAGAGGAAACTTCAAATGGGCCCATTTCCCCTCTCAAAAACGAGAAAGGTTCTGGGCCAGCATTTGCTTGCATTTCATAGAATTTTATTTTAATTATTTGCTCTATTCATATTTGCAAAACCTTATCTTCGTTTCGGTTTGTAAGCAAACCATTCTCTTTTCTAGGGTATCTCAATATTGGCCTTTGCTATCCCCCTATTCAATTATGTAAATCCGTCAACTGTTGGCAAATGATTACGAGTATCAACACCCACTTACGGCGAGAACTCCCTTATCGATGAGGCCAACAAGGCTGCCACAGGGGGCGTTGTTGTCGCCATGTCAGCTCGTTACTTTGTTGTCTAGAAATTGTAATTTCCAGGCATTGTTAATGCAACAACTGCCAACCGACGTCGAATCGAATGATTCCCCAAAATAGTGACTCAACTTTCGGGTCTGGTTGCCTGAGCAAGATCATCGAGATTCTTGGGACCTTGCCCGCGCTTGCGGCGTAATCTCCTCAACTTGATGGATGTGTCTTTTTGTGTGGGCCTCGCATCGTAAGACAAACAAACAAAACAAAGCCGACAAATCTACTTAAAAGCATACATAAATATCAATTAAACGTTTGGCCACTGAACTTTTGTATGCCTTACACAACTACAACACGCACGAAACTTCGGTGTTCAAGTTTAAGTGATTTCTGAACCATGAAAAGCCATTTCAGCCCTCGAAGGTCATTGTCTTTCATGGATTTTTGGGTCAAAGCATATGGTAAATAGTATGCATGGTAGGCATATGACTTTCCCCGCGCAAACTAATTAAATGTCACAGCAGCTTAAGCAGTAACTTTTGCTATAATTTGAGCTCAGCAATTGTGCAATTGTCGCCGGAAAGTTATGCCAAAGTTAACCCAGTTTTTCGGCCCTGTTGACTTTAATTTGCAAACGAAACCAAAATGAGGAACGGGAACAAGCTCCATAACTCCATGGCACTCCAATTTGCATAGGTGAGTGAAATTCTGCGAAAAACTTGCCAGGTAAATTGCTCTGAGAATCCGACTATTTTTTGACAATTCGATGAACAGAACGATGGTGTGGCTTGAATTCCAGAGATCAAGAAAGAAAGCGAAGCCCACGAGCCCAGGAAACGGTATAATGACGCTAAAAAATTGTCAAGTGAGTCATTAAAACTGCCAAGTGTCGTTTTGTGGAAGCAGCCATAAAGGAAGCCACCGGTGCCGCCGCACACACAGCTCCAGGGGCAAGGGCAAACACCTGGATAACAGCAAATACGAAGGTGCTGCAGCTTGGCGCTTTGTGTGTGGCAAAAAACACTTCTTGGCCAAAGGAATTCGGTGGAGCCATTGAGGATTTCCTTTGTTCTGCTTTGCAACAAGGGTCAACAAGGGTGTGGGCCAAAACCAAACACTTCAGGTCTTGAAAAATATGCAAAACCAGAAGTTGTAAGTATTCCCTGGTCACTTGGAATTATGCGTTTTTTAAGCTTTGTCAGAATTGCGATTTTGCTAAAAATTATTGATTAAAACTCTATTTGCATTCAAGAAAGTTCCATATTTGTGGGGAAGGTAGAAGATGACCAGAGACAGCCTGCTAAGTGTACCACAGCTCCAAAAATCATTATTAAATTTATACTATCACGCGGGGGTCTCCGCATAAATTAAGAACTACGTCAGTCAACATTAAACAAACGACCAAGAAGCGTAAACAATCGTAGAATTTCCCACCAATCCCACTATTTCCTTTGCCATTTGAATGGTTTTTCCTGTCGTTTCTTATATTGTTTACTTGGCAAGTTTGGCAGGAAGCAGCAGGAACGCTTTTGGGCAGCCCAAATATGCAGACAACAAAGACAGGTTTCACCAAAATGCACAGACAAAAAAACAACATGCACTTGTTCTTATTAAGATCAGGGTTTTAAAATATATAATACAATTTCTGGTTGTATAATCATGGTGATTATACTCGGTTCTTAAAAGGAACTAATGTATATACTGAGGTACTCGACAGGGAGATGGAATGGCCTCCAACCCATAAGGTATGTACCTATGTTAATGATCACCATCAACATTCAATTCGATATAGCCATGTCCGTCTGTCCATTTGTCCGTATGAACGCCTAGATCTGGGAGATTATAAATAAACATAAACAAAACCTTAAGTGACTATATTGAGTGCCAACTTTTTTGAGTGTCTGCCTGACTTTTGGCTGAAAATGTGAAAATCCTGGCGGGGGCGTTGTCAACATTGCCAGACACTTTCCAACCAACCACAGACGGGAAAGCGAAATGCAGGGAAAACCACTGGGGAGTACAGCTGACAGTGGATGGGTCTAAATTGAGTTGGCATTAGTCAAAGCAAACAAAACAAAACTACCCGCAAACGGGGATAGTTTCAGCCAAGAAGCACCTCAAGATTTGTAGCGAAGGTAACCGCGCTAACTAAGTATCTCGCATTTTTTCCCAACAATGTATGAACGTGTGCTGCTTCTCACGCTCCAGCTTTATTTTCAGCCGAACAGATGGCGAAAATATTTCTCGTTCATATTTTATTTTTTTGTGCCCGGCTGCAACATTTGTTCAGCAGACTGTGTGGTGAATTATTCGGCAAATTCACATGTCAGACAACTATTGAGAACAGGAGTTCAGAGTTTAGCGAGACAAACCAATATGTTGGCTTTTTTACGCTTTCCAGGACACTCAACTTTGGAGTCGGAAGGGAAATTCACTGGAGAAATGGTCTGGACAGTTTGGAAAGTCAGTTTTGGGCCAGTCAAGCGGTTCACAAGGGAACAGACACTTGCAAAATGCTTTCGAAGAAAAGCAATAAAGTGTCAAACGCATTTCACTGCTCGGACAATGTCACAGCGCTTGCTTGCAAATAAAAATCAAGCAATAAACTGAAGCTAGCTTCACAAATATCCAATAATAATTAACAGCTTAAAGCCATTTACAACACCAACAAATATAACCATAAACGAATTAAAATCCGGTAAACTTTGTTATCGAATTTATCGTTTGTTATCGTTAGGAACAAGCTTTTGCAATTAGGCCAATTCCTCTAGGCAAATTGTTGGCATTGTTGTCCCAAAAAACAGACAATAAATCTAGCAAATAACCGAAACAATTTAAGGAACAAATAAAACCCCAGAAAAACTACCGAAAGCTGTCTCTCTGGCTAAGGCCGTAAATAATCGAAGCCGGCAAAATTGATATTCGAGACCGAAACTAGTTTTTTCGTTACTTGGGGCGATTGTTCAATCGTCGAAGTAAATAAACAAAAACTAAAAAAGGCACGTACCACGCGGCAGTGCAATAAAAAAAAAAACAAAAACAAAAAGTAACAACAAACCAGCGAATGTGGAATAATTTGAGTCTCGGGCCGGGGGGGTGTGAGCATAAAACGCAGTCAAACAGTCAAATGCCATTTCCGACTGCAGTGAGACATGAATAATAACAACAAAAAAGCAGGCAACTGCTGCAGCAACACCAATAACAACAGCGACTGCAGTTGCAGCAACAACAATGGGAACAACAGTAACAACCACAGTGGATCCACAACCAATGTGCATAGCCTAACATATTATAAATCCTTATAAATAATCGGTTTTAGGTTACTCAGGTAAACTGCACTCAGTTGTACCCTTAAAAAAATATTGCATCTCTCAAGAGTTGTTGATAAATTTATGGTGTTGATGCCTCTAATCTGGCTTCACTGTACAAATACCAACCAGCCTGGCCAGACTCAAACTGAAAAGCCAAAAGCACGTGGCTCCCAGACGGAAGCCAGTGACCAACAACTATAGTACAACACACCGGTGGGGTGTGTCAGAGGGTGTTGGGGTGAGGTGGCAGTGTTAAAGGTACCCTGGGGGAGGGTTTCACTGTACGTCTGTGGTGTCTGGCCAGCGCAGACTGGTCTAAATATCCAACCAAACGAACTAAGCAACGTGTTTTATGTGCGTTCCCTCCTATTTATGGAGTTGCATGTTCATGCCAAGACAGTTGGGCTTAGGTTTATTATTTTTCCCATTTGAGTTATTCGTTCTTTTTGGTGGGGATAGTGGTGCTGCTCCTTGATGTGGGAGTGTGGAGACACCTGGGGAAGACCCAGGCCACTGGGTAATTTTTCTAAGTGCAGCAGTTACATTCCTTTGCCGTCGTCGAAGGTGCGCCCACACAAAAACTCCTCCACACACCCAAAAACCGCAGCATATCATGGCTAATTTGGATGGATATGGATACGGTCATAAGGGGGGAAGGGGCATGACCACGGTTCCACCTGGAACAAGAAACTGTCGCCCAAAGTGGAGCATGCAACACTGCGGGGGTTGCCCCAAAGAATCGTAAAAATTCCACAAATGGCTCTATTCGCGGGAGGAAGTTGCCTTGTGAAACCGAATCGAGAGGACACCCTAACAAATAAGGGAATACTTTAACAAGCTCCTAGAAAACACTTTCGAAATTGTAATTTTTATTCAGAATAAAAGCAAACTTAGTCGAACTTAGTGGGTTTGTCCAGTGCTATAATTAATCAGGCAGCCTAAACGATGGGCGTTGTCCGATATGAGATTCGTTTTGGTGCTAGTTATCGTACTTTTGTGGGCTATTAACTTGCCTTGACTTTTCGACGAGTGTTGAAGTTGATAGAAGACTTTGTTTGTTACCTGCAAAGATAAGAAAAGACAAATGAAAAATTAATAACAAAAACACTGACTTTGTCAATAGGCATCATTAGGGCGATCAAATATTTGCGCAGCGATATAGTAATATAGATTATACATAGCAGGATGTAGCGTCGCCTAAAGTCAACGCGTCATGGTACTATGTACATATCTATTAAACATAAAGTATGGAAAAAATTCACAGGGGAGCTATTCACATATGCTGTCTGCCTTCAATCGTACACGTGCGAATTAACCCACTTTTATTGGCCCATTCACACAACATCAACAGCTGCCAACGAATTTATGATTATGAAACCGACAACGGTTTTTTATTTAATTTCGTTTCATTGCATTTGTTTGCCATTTGCTTGGGGCCACATGAGAAAACGTTTTGTGTTAATTGGTTCAAGCGGAAATATTGTATCTGATTATTTTGTTGTCTATTGTTAAGAAATCAAAACTGGACCATTTAAATGTGGTGGATTGCTGTAAGCCGATTGGCATTGCCAAAATGTTACCCGGTAAAATTCTTATATTAAAATAGATATCACTTCTTTCCGCTCTTAAAGAAGTAGAAACTCTGTAGTCTAAATTTTTCGCAACGAGATACTATGTACCTATTTATAGAATCATTAGGTTTAGAGTTTTTTACAGTTAAAACAGAAATAGTTAATATGACTTCATCCCGCATTGACACTTTGAAGAACATTGAAGATATTTGTTAGGCCTATCTTCATTATTTATGGCGCGATCTTTATAAAACTTGGCAAATGGCTATTTATTATAATTTGTATCTCTAAGCAAGAAGATTTTTTCCCTTGCTCTAACCACTTCGGAGATATTTCCAAATATGTAGGGGCGTGATTTGAAATAAACTCGATCTTCGTACGCATGTAACAGACCTAAAGCAAAAAGATACATTTTCCCAAACTTGGTATACCATTTGTACCTTAAGATACATGGTATCAAAACGATTTCTCAGGCAATTCTTACTTTCAAAATCGTTCTCGCTCTCTGCTAGACTAGAAAACCACCAAACCACTTACTTTCTCTATCTACACCACCTGTGTTTCTCCTTCGCCGTTGAGTGGCTATAATTCTACCTGCCATCCACGTACGTACTCGTACGTCTCTTGAGCGCTTCCCGATTCCCAGACATCTAACAAGGAAGCATCGGCATGCTCGGGATGACTTTCAAACCCTGGCACTGACCTCAGCAATGCCAAAAGTGATCAAAAATGCAACTCAGACCCGACTCGTTCCATTGGTTGTGCCCCCTCCACCTCACAACTCACAGCGTGCTCATCGACTTTGACTTTCTAAGGCAATTTACGTTAGTTCGCTGCTGCTCGCCTGAGGTTTTACGGCTAGAAAGTCAGCCTGGCTAAGCTTCGATCATAGAGTTGTAGAAAAATTCATAAGCATAAGCAAGCACAACGATTTTGCGGCCATTTAGCGTGCCAATAAAAAAATGTGCAACCTGTCTCCGGAGTTTAGAGTTTGTTTTGAGCGGTTTTTCCACAGCGTTGGTGGCTGTCGGGCTGGCTGGTTGGTTGGCAAAAGCACATGCATTATTAATGCCACCGACAACTGCAACTGCATTTGTGACCATGTGGCAAGCCGGCCACATCGTATTGTTTATAACAGTAATTTGCCACAGTCAACCGAGAAAAGTTTTCAGAGGGAATGTGTGAAATTTCCTAAACCGACTTGGCCGCGACAAACATCTGGCCCAGAGCAGATAAGGCCTTAATTGCTGCACTCCCCAAACGCCAGGGAAGAGTAGCTACTAGCTAGCGGAAGGGCTTAATTTATTAGTTCAGGCTTGGCGCAAACAAATTATTTATTACTGCGCCCTCTTACATAATCTCAATGATCATTTACAAATGTGTGCCAGCGTTGATTACCAAATGAAAGTGTACTTTTACAGGTGCGAAAGCTCAATTAGGGGAAGTGGTGTTCATTTGATTGGAGAAATGAAGCATAATGAGCACTCGACAAAAGGCGTGAAACGTAGTGAGCACTAATTATGATATCCAAGCAGCATTGTACTATGCATATTTAATAAAACTTGAGAGATAATAAATTTCCTTTTTTTTTTAACCCTCCCCTGAACACTCCCAAAATAAACACACTATCGGTAAAAAGTGTTTATAATAGATGTTTCCTCGCCATTCACCTTGCCATGAAGGAAATGCTCGAACATTGTTACTCACCTCAGGTGGCAAGGCAAAATTTATTAATACATAAATATGTTACATCTATCCATGTATGAAAACAAACGCTAGCGAATGTCGAAGCCGAGAAAAAGTTGCGGAAAAACGCACGAGTGTGTCCAGCCAAAATATTCGAAGCGGATAAATAATTATTTTGTATTTGGCAAATAAATTGTCCGATATGGAATTAATGCCAATCCGACACGCAAACCCAAGCAAAACTTTTAGTCTGATTGAACAATACAATAAAATTGAAAGGAATGCCAAAGTTGGAGGGACGAACCGAGGAAACCAAATGAATCATTAAGTGCGAGTGAGTGCTTCCATATGGGGAATCTTCTAAATAAATATTTTGATTTCTTTATGGCATTCAAATGTTTTGGTTTGTTATTATTTTAAAACACCATATTTTAACGCATTTTTTAGAAAACTTTCGAGAGCTTTCCTTAACCAAATAAACTTTAATATGCAACCGTATCCGAGGAGATCGAAATACGATTGAACCGCAACTTCGTCACGTTTGTTCACTTCACATCGGTCGAATGGAATGGCAAAGATCATGGCAGTATGTGATTTTTCTTTGGAGCGCTTTCGAGGGTCGTTTGTTAACTTTTACCCACAAAAGCCGAAAAGCATAAATAACCAGCACCGGTCATTGGCGATGATTTCGATGATGACAATGACGAACCGCTAATCATAAGTTAAACATTACAACAATGGCACAAAAAGCAGTCGCAACCCAACCCAAGCCAAATGGCCAAAACGTGTGCTTCATTAATATGTGAAAATAATAAGGCAACTTACAAGCAAAAGTCCGCACAACAAAAATTGAAGTTAGGTAAATGTTGTTGACAGGTAAAAGTCAACGAGGCGCAGCCAATGGGGGCGGCGAAATGGTTAAAAGGTTTATAATTTCGAGGTGATTTCAAGTGTTACCACAAACTTAAATGCCAAAGATAACTATGCAGGCAGTTGTCAAGGAATGTTATACGAATATCTGCAACATAAAATTATCCCAATAACAACTGTTGGTGTGTAAAAATTGAATTTCCAATCCGCAGACTGCTCGCTAGATTTAAATCAATTGTCAGTGGCAATTATCCTCCGGGTCCCAGTTGCAACTTGGCCATGGCCAATTGGAACTTTCTTTTCACAAAGAAAATACATTTCTCAAATTATAATTGATAAGCGACGGACTTTCAGTGGGATTAGAAATCCAAAAACTGGAATCGGGGTAAAAGTTAAGCCAGTTAGGCGAAGGAAAAACTGTTTAGTGAAGCGGTAATTGACTCTAATTGCGGCCCGGCTATCGTGGGTTAAAGGTGTGTGCTGCGCCGCCAATTAGCCGAAGCAAAGTGCGATTGCTTTTTGGGGGCCAAAAAGCCCCCAAAACCGAAGGTTGGAAAAGCGTCGCGTGAGCTACCAATGCCCATTTCCATCCGAATTTATCTTTGGCATATCGTTTAATTGCCGCCCGTCGGAGGCGTTGCCACGACCCGTTTCAGGGCTGTCGAATTAATTAAACAAATTTCCATCAGCTTTTTTCCTGGTTTCAAAGTCAATTGGGTTGAAGTGAAGTGCGAACAAACTTTTTGTTTTATTACAATGTTTATTTTCCCCACAAAGTGAGAGTTTCAAGTGGCTCGTTGAGGAATCAGATAATCTTTATGCATTTAATTTTAGAACAGGCTTTCCACACTTGTTGTTATTCTTGTAAATGAAAGCCAAACAAACAGAAGGGCAAGGCTATTGAAATTTGTTGGACTTTAATACGCTCACCTGGAGAATAAAACAACTAAGAACGATTATATGTAGACGAGTGTCTCGACTATAAATACCCGGTTCTCAGTTTCCACTTGATTTTAAGAACATGGATAAACATTGCGGATGAGAAATGATTCTGGAGCACCTTGTGGGCGCAACACATTTTTGTCATTTGCGCGAACGAAAGTGGGCCTAACCGGCTGATTTTTGCAACGCAGATAGATATTAGCTCCACCCATGTAATATCTGAATTTAATACCTCTAGAGTTCAAATTGTGGACGCTACAAAATTTCCCGGTTTGCGGGGGTGCGGAGAGTGGTAGCCGATTTTTAAAACAAACTTGTGATGAACTAATATTAAGCAATTCTGAATATGAAATAATTATTTCTCTATTTGTTATACTCTCCAAGATCTAGGCGTTCATACGGACAGACGGACATGGCTACTTTCTGTTACATAATTTCATACGAATACAATATACCCTTGTTGCTTTTAAAAACCGGGGTATAATAAAAGTGATGTCCGAAGAACAAAATAGTAAAATGTTGGCCGGCGTTTTGCTCTAACCTTTCACACTCTATTAAGCGAATAGGCTCCGCGGCACAAAGTTCAATAAACCCCGAAAAATGAGGCAACTCGGTAGTACTGCCATTGTTTCTGGTTTTATTTCCGCTTTTCACTCATCTTACATTGGGTCGCTGGCGCTGTTGCTGAAAATTTAAATTGGCGTAACAAGACACAAAACAACAATCAAATGGAAGGAGATCAACAGCAACAATAGGGAAATATTATGGCCAGGGGTCAAGTTGAATTACTGAACAATGCTGACTCGAACGCAGAGACACCGGGAAAGAGTCGGGGAAAAGCATTCAGTGATGGAGAAGGGCGGGGAAATCGGGAAAATTGGTCTTTTGACTGTTTGTTCCAATTCATTTGGCAAGAACAACAGAAAAACCTATTTAGACAAAGAAGAGACACAAATGGCATTCAATAACTCGACAATTTTTACAGTTGGTGGCTCTGATGTTTGCTGACATCATAACCCTATAAAACCAGCACTTCCTCTTTCTGAATAATCCCTCTTACAGGGGCCAACAAAAGAGTTCAGACTGCACCCTAATTCCGCACTAAATTAATTAAAAAATCTCCTCTGTGATTAAATTTTAACATTTTATTCTCAGCCAGAGTAACTTTCACAAAATCAACCTTTTTCGCCTTTCCCTCTCACTATCTTTTATTATCTCACAGTTATAAAGCTCGCTGTTTTCACTGTTTTTTTCTTATCTGCCAACAGCTGACCTATCTGACGGTATTATTATTTTTTTGCGTCTAACGAATATAAACACGCGCACCGCACTCTCAGATACAAAAACTCTAGACTCCGCACTCGTGGAGTCAATTGTCTTGACCATGGCCAAGAGTCAGACGCATTTCGATATTCAATCATATTTGCTGACCCTCACACATTTATTTACTTGCCATTACTTGGCCTTTTTTTGTATTTTTTTTGCAATTAGACATACGGCGCCCACTTCCCTCTTCGGTTTCCACCATTTCATTGTTTATTGCTAATTTTGCCTTGTGCTTTTGCATAGACCATTCGATTCATTTCCTTTTCTTTTCTTCGCTTCGTATCTCTTTCGATTTTCCAAGAGCTTTTTGCTTAATTAGTTTTGTTCTTTTTTGTGTATTGATTTTCTGCCATTTGGCTTTCAGCTATTGTACATATTTCCTTTTTTTTTTCAAGAAGCAGGAACAAAGCGGATGGCGATAAAAATAGTAAACACACCCACAAATCGGGGCCAAAAAATGGGCACAAACTAAAATTTGGCAATCGGTTTTGTTTTTGATTTCGCTCGGTTTTTTCCGTCTAATTGATTTGCAAAAAAAGACCTTGATCTTCATGATCTCTTGATATTCGGCCTATTTCTACAGCCCCAGCTGACCTCAATTTCGGCGACTTCCTTAAATTACGAACATTAGGTATACCTAGTATTTTTTGGTTTTATTTTCCTTTTTGCCTTGGGCCTGTCAAGATCTTAAAACACTTGAAATTTGCTGTCGCCTTTCCCTGCCTTTGTTCTTATTTAAACACTTGACATTTACTTTCGTTTGCTTTTTAATGTTACGCATTCAGCTTATCTGTTTTGTTTATTTTGTATTTATTTCTGTATTTCTTCTGATATTGCGCCTTTATGAGTAATCAATATTATTTATAATTCTTAAAAATTATTATATTGCCGCATTTTCCATATGGTTCGTATTATTTTAATTAAAAACCGTTGGGGCAAACTTTCTGAGGACTTGTGTTTCATTTCCCTCTCAGGCTTCATACAATAAATTATAATTATTGGCAGTTAGTTTTGGTCTGGCAGTTGGCCAACCAGCGGCCATAACATCCGTCAAGAGAGGAGGCAGGGCCAGCGCAGCTGTTGCAACTAAAAACAAGTAAGAACGGTTATAGTCGCGAGTCTCGACTATAAATACCCGGTTGGCAGTTTCCACCTGATTTGTAGAATAACATTGCCGATGAAAGCTGCTCGAAAAGTGTGCTTTTCTATGGAGAAGCTTCGCGCGGGCGGAAGTAGACATAACCAGCTGATTTTCGCATGATTTTTAGGTATTGCCTTTACCAATATACTATCCAAATTTAGTGACTCTAGAGTTAAAATTGTGGACGCCACAGAGTTTCCCGGTTTGCGGGGGTAGCCGATTTTTTGAACAAACTTTAGCTGATCTAGTATCACACAACTTAGAATATTAAAGTCCCTAAGATCTAAGCTTTCATATGGACAGACGGACGGACGCTCTTCGGACATGGCTAGATACATACTTTATGGGGTCGAAAAAGCTGCCTTCTCCCTGTAACATCCATTCGTACGAATTCAATATACCCTTGTTCTTTTTTAAGAACCGGGTATAAAAAATACAAAAAATTAAAATATTCCCTCCTGCAGGTTCGCTTCACTTCTATTTTTCCGATGTTTCCTTGACAAGCTTTCGGTGGGGCAGACAACAAAGAGACGCACCAGACGCACCAAGTTTGTTGCTCGTTTTTTATAACCAGACTGTCAAACAAAAAGAAATTGCCGTTAAAAAATATGCACAAAAATAAAAGCAACATGGCCAGTTGTTGGACACTTTTTTGTGTTGGCGATGACTGCATAATACTTCCTCTTCAAACTTGGCACAAGCCATGGCCAAAGCCGAAGCCAATTGCAGGCATTGCGGACCGAATTGCAATCCCACTTAATGGGTTATGACATCGATGGGTAGGCAGTTTTGATATTGGACACTGCAGGGAGGGGACACCGCCGAAAGGGGCAACAATGTTTACAAGGCCTCGCATCTGTAGGCCTTTAATCTTCACAGAGAGCGACAGCCGGCTAAACTTGTAATCCCACAATTTTCCTTAATTAAGTTGTTCGTTAATAGTTCGTTAGTAGAGTAAATAAACTATGGACAGCTGTAAATGATTACGGGATCAGGATGGCGGGGAGGTGGTCGGAGCTTGGCGGCCTTAACAGGAATGTGAATCATGCCATGAGTCGGCAGTTTCCCATCCTACAATATCTCTATAATCCCTACGAGGAAGCTGCTGCAGCTTGCAGGAAATAGTAAATTATCCAACTTTCGCTGCATAACTCACAAGCAATCATAGGAAATAATTAAAATGTTTGTTGAAAAAATTCAGAATGGCACTGATTTGCACTAATTTCTCATCATTTCTATTCCAAGTCCATAAATTAGTTTTCATGATTTCCATCGTCTTCGACCGCCCTCCGAGGCACCAGACTAGTTCCACTTAGAGTTTACCATCTTCTCAGCGGCAGACTCCCACATAAAAATTAATAGCCGAGGAAATACCTCGAAAACAGTGGCTATAAACTCAACTACAAGAGCTATTAATGCGGCAGGGGATTCTAATTAAACTACAATACAATGCTATTTGAGTCATTAGAAACGACCTCAAAGCGAGACACACAAAACAATGGCTGGAAAAGAATGCGAAAGAAGAAAGCTGTATGGCAGGAGAAAATTGAAGGAGTTTGTAACATAAACCATTAATAATTCTAGTTTTTTTAGAATGGAAGCTTCTTGGTCAATGTTTCGTTATTTTATTGGTACTGAATATCCATTTTGAAGATTAGTTTTTTCTCTTTGTGGAAGCAAATACAAACATTGGCCGGTGTGCTCAGCCGCCATGTCTTATCGAATCGAGTTTGCCATTAACTTGGCCCGAACCAAAGTAAACTGCATTCCATCCATACTCAAGTGCGAGTCTCAATCCCTTCGCTTCGCTAGCAACCACATCGCATGCCCTGTGAGTTACTCCCCCTTAATTTCCCCTGCTTTTCCGAGTTCCGTAGCTAAGGAAGCGCCGGCAAGTTACATGATATCAATAAAAGTGCACAGCGCTGAGATAAACTTGAAGAGCCCTACCAGCCAGAGGCCAGGAACAAACAGAAACAAAGGCAGCCGGCCCTACATTACCGGATGCCCTACCAAAACCTAGTAGTCGAGGTTTTTCTACAGCGAGATACCTATTTGCAATATAAATTAGTATTCCCTAATTACAATGACTTATATAAATTGCAGACATTTATATGACGTCATCCGGCATTGACACTGAAAAAGGACGCTGAGCATTTGGCCATATCTTCATTGTTTATTGTACGATCTTTGTAAAACTTGGTACATGGCTAGACATTACAATTTACTGAAAGTATATATAGAGCCGGAAAAGCTTCCGTCTTCCTGTTACATACATTTACCTAATGTTCCAAAGGTACAGCATACATTAGATTAGCTAAGGCATAAAGAATACATAAAACCCTTTAAATGCCCGTTTAAACTTTCACTAAAAGTCATATAGTACATTCTGCAATTTCTTAGCTACCAATCCAAAAGGGTATTAAAAACTTTCCAAAGAGTATTAAAAAGTGTCAGTTGCAGAAAATAAGGCAAGTACTTCACATACATAAGCAGGGGGACAGACAGACAACTCCCGACCAGAACAACAAGTTGTGGCACTGTACGGGGGGAGGAGGGCAAAAAGCCAGGGAAATGCAGCAGCAAAAATGTTGCACCTTTGTTAGCCATGGCTCTGCTTCTGTGGATGTTGCCGTTGCCGTTTCTGTTGCTGTTGTTGGTGGCGGCGACTCTTGACTTCAGGCGGCTTAATGGATATACAACGCATATTGCAAATTATCCAAAAATGTTGGTAAAAAGGAGGAATTTTCAAGAGGAACACAGGTGTATGCAGGCCACACTTCATTCGAAACGTTCCCCCAGGTTACAATAATTTTTGGACCTCTTTTTTGGTTGTCTTGTTTTGTTACCTTGGCAAATTTACAGTTGCATTTTGTGGAATGCATTTGGGAGTTCGGGTTCGTTGTTTTTTTGGCCAGGTAAGCAGGCAGAAGTCACTGCCACTGGGAATTGGTTATTAAAAATGTAAGGTGAAGAAAGGCAGGCGGACTGGTTTTATCACCACGAAATGCAATTTATTCTCGTATCTGAAAGCACGTTCTAAAATTCATGAATATTTTCAGGCAATAAATGCGATGAAACGAATGAAATGAATGATTTTATTCTAAGAACATCTAGAAGTCTAGACAAAGCTTATACAACCACAAGAAATCATTCGGAAAGTGGTTTTGCATTGATAATTTGCGTGACTCAGACTCTTAAGTTTTAAAGACTAAATTACAATAGAGGAAGCAATGCTATTAATAGGTACCCGGTTCTTTAAAAGTACAAGGGTATATTGAATCCATACGAAGAAAGCTCTTCCGACCCCATGAAATGTTATATTCTTGATTAGCATCAACAGCAGGGTCGATCTAACCATGGCCGTGTGTCCGTATGAACGCCAGTTCAGCATAAGTTTGTTTTAAAAATCGGCTATCACACCCTGCACCCTTGCAAACCGGAAAATTCTGTGGCGTACACAATCTTAACTCTAGAGCAGCGTTGGGCAGCCCATAGCTCTTTTTCCCATTGCTCCCAAAAACAAAAAGCTGTGAATGCCTCGAACGAAAAGGAATCGTCAACACGTCATTCGAAGTTGACGGTAAAAAGGGAATGTGTGAAATTACACAAACAAAATATGTAGAACCAAAAAAATATGTTGAGCCAAACAATTTTAATATTATAATAATGAAAAAAAAATATTTTATTCAAATCCGCATATTTATCTTTTTTGTAAAAATGGAAACTTAGAATCGGGTATTCATAGTTTCTCGACTATACTTTAATCGTTTTTACTTGTTAGTTTTAATTTATGAAATAAATTCCAAAGCTTCTGCACAATTTCCGGATAATTGCAGCAAATCGAACCGTTTGCCATTAGTTTGCCATGGAATACAATATTTAATAGGCCCCGTTAAATGTTGCAGGCCAATAAGAGCGGCTCAGATAAAAGAACGCAGACCGGCAAAAAGGCCATAAACGAAGACGGGGCACAGAGCCAATGATGCAGATAAAAGCAGAATGGAGAGCGGAGAAGCGGACTGCCGACGTCGTAGAATATTCAGATTTTTCATATCGCATCTATGAGATACGTGAGCCTCTTGGCACAGTCTCGGGCTCGGGCTCGGGCAAGGGCGGAGCAAACAATAAAAAGGAAGCTTGCGCATGTCCCCCAAATGACATTGGCATGTAGATGAGCAAGCAGCCGGTTGGGCACTTCTTGGCGTCCAAAATAAAAGGAGAGATCCTCCTTTGGCCGCCGGCAAATAAATTGTTCGCGCGAGGGAAACGAGTTGAATTCCAAAACTAGAAAACCGACAACCGAGAAGCGAGAACAGAGCACAGAACACAGAGCCTAGCAACGAAAGACAGATACGAGATACAGCTACGGCTACAAAGATACAAAGCGCACCTGTCGCCAGGTAAAACGCAACCGGCAAACGTCTTAGTCAGCAAAGAAAAGCAAAGCAAAGCAAAGCAAAGACTCGAAAAGAAACAGACAAAAGTCCAGTCGCATCACACAAGCACACACAGCTCAGCTCGGCAGGTAGAAGAGAACCACCGAGGAAAACAAATAAACGAGGAAAATGCTGGAAAACAAGCGCAAGATCTCTCGAGTCGAGCGGTGGAAATGGAAAATAAGACGGAATCCGACTCTCGAGCATCAAAATTCACCTGTCACCGGTTAAATCTGTGATTCTTTTCTTTTGAGCTTTGGCATTTCGGTTTCTTGAAACGATACACTTTAAAGGGCTTGAAAATTAATGAAAACTATATACCGCTTGGGTGGGATTTAGGTATTGTTTTACCCAGAAATTGTATCTATTTACCAAGATTTGAGGGAAAAGAATATTGCTTTAATTGAACTTTAAAGGGCTAGAAAAGAAATGAAAAGTATAGAGTAAAATGTATACCGCTTGGCTGGGATTTAGGTATTATTTTACCCAGAAATTGTATCTATTTACCCATATTTGAGTGAAAAGAATCTTAATTTAAGTGAACTTTAAAGGAAAAGTATAGAACGAGATACAAGTATTATTTTACCCAGGAATGGTATCAATTTACCCAGATTTAAGGGAAAAGAATCTTGCTTTAAGTGGACTTATTTTGCCCTAGAAGACTGCCAGATACTTTAACTACCTTGAGGATTACTTATTCAGTTTCTTCTGTTTGTTGACTTTTCATTTCACATCTTTGTTCGGCCTTCTGCTCCTCTTTTTGTTGGCCATCTCCCTCTTTTAGTTGTTGTTTTGGGTGTACTATTCCCGCCGCAATTTATTTTTAACCCTTGGGTAACTTTAATGAGCTTAAAGTGACCGCCGTTGCCGGCCTAGCAGCGGCTCCAAAATGAAAACACCACATCCACGTAACGAAAAAAACTTAACAAATTAGTCATTGTGATTAATGAGAGAAGAGCCGGGCAGAAGCAGCCCCAGCCGGGCTGTCTCTCTCGCACTCTCGCCGCAGCCGTTTAACCCTTTCTCTGTCGCTCTTGCTCTACCACGCCGGGTTTTCTAGGCGAAAACGTGTCCAAGTTGCTTTGATTTATTCCGTGTGAGCGTTTTCAAAGAGATTATAGGTGTCCAGCGGCCCCGACAGGGGGAGGCGTGCACGGGGCATGCCTTGTGCAACTGACTCTTGGATAAGCCTCTGCATTTATCTAGATCAGCAGAGCGTAAAAGGAGGCGGATGGTGGGACGGGGCATCTTTTGGATGCATGTGTTTGGGTCAAGTTCAGCCGCCTAATGTTTGCTGGCTGCTTCTGCGCATTTATGGTTATTATTTCAAACCGAATGGGTCTGTTCCCGACTCCGACACATGCCGAGCGTTTTCTTGTTTTGCAATCCTAAATGACGGAGTATAAACTGCTTGGTCTATACCTTGGAAAATGAGTTCAAATAACCAAAGATAGATACTCTATCTGACCTTGATAGTCTATCTATCTTTGGTATCCCACTGTCAAATTAGAATAGTTTGTAATATGCACAATTACAGTTTGTTCCCTAGGTTTCACCCTTATAGAACAGTATTACATCTCTGTGAACCCTGGATTCCTAGAGTACTTCGAAAATAATAATAGCAAAAGTTTCTACACAAGTTGCTAGATTCGAACCATCCAATTTAAGTATCCATCTTTGCTATTTATTTATAGGTTTTCCGCCTTTCTATCTCTTAATATGAGATATTACCTCTTAATATGTACAATCTGAGTTTATTTTTAAGCATCAATTTCTTCTTCCTATGTGAACCCTTAGCACCTAGAAATACTTTGAAAACTTTGAAACTATTTTACGAGTGGACACTATTTCTTTTCTGTTAACCCTAGACTCCTAAAAGTACTTTAAAATCTC
>JAJJHQ010004318.1:1783302-1831007 GCA_021223825.1 Drosophila ironensis | reverse complement strand
ACACACACACGGACACACACGCAAACGCACACGGAAACGCAAAACGCGAATTGGCCACTTTTGTTTATGATTTCCACGAAAGCCGTGAACACGTCCGCCTCGCTTGGGATGCAAATTTCAAATGACAGCCCGTGACTCGGTCAGGTGCTGACATTTCAATTGGCCGACTGTGGAAAAGGGATGACAAAGCCGAACAGAGCGTCTGCACCACAGCGCTGTTAACAGAGCGCCTAACAGCAATGATGCGATATGTATCGGTAGCGAATAGAGTGACCAGGGGTAGGGATTCAAGAAGATTTGTGAGCCAAGTCGAAACGGTCAGTTTAACCATTGCACGTGTTTTGAACAGTTTATCATTCCGCATTTCATCATTGATTGCCCTCAGTGAAGCAACAAGCCGAGAGGTTGCATTTACAAAAGTATTTCATACCAAACCCCCATCAAAAGCCAACCAACAACAATGGTAAGTAACCCGCCGGAGAGCAAGCACATGGTACATCTTTACTCATGCATTTCCCTTGCAGACTGAGGAAGTGAACCCCAAGGCATTCCCTTTGGCCGATGCCCAGTTGACGGCCAAGATCATGAACCTGCTGCAGCAGGCGCTCAACTACAACCAGCTCCGCAAGGGAGCCAACGAGGCCACCAAGACCCTGAACCGCGGTTTGGCCGATATCGTTGTCCTTGCCGGCGACACCGAGCCCATTGAGATTCTGCTGCACCTGCCGCTGCTGTGCGAGGACAAGAACGTGCCGTACGTGTTCGTGCGCTCCAAGCAGGCCCTGGGCCGCGCCTGCGGCGTCTCCCGGCCGATTGTCGCCTGCTCGGTGACCACCAACGAGGGCAGCCAGCTCAAGTCGCAGATCACCTCCATCCAGCAGGAGATCGAGCGGCTGCTAGTCTAAGTTTAGAGTCCTAAGAACTTAAGTACAAAGTGGAACAAATTTCCAATAAATAATTGTATTTCTCAATGCAAATAGGCTTTGTTGTTCTGGGGGCACATGGCGGGTTCGGTGGTACCGGAAATTCTGGGCGCAAAATACCAGAAAATACTGCGACACCCGGTGAGCGCAATCAGCTGTTGCGGACGCCAGAGATGCAGCCTAGTCACGGCAGTTTATTGGGAAATAATTATGAAAAGCTCACACTTAAGGAATTAAGATATAAAGTAACCGGTCTCATTTATTTTAATATTATTATTCCTTTTTTTTTTAATATTTTGAATACAAATTTTATTATTTGCTTTTAGAATTATTATTGTTGACTTATATTGTTTATCTGTACCTGCAGATTCTTGAGGTTATATGCTTTGGAAAAACTGTTCTGGATGCGTTTGGATATTCCTGCGTTTATCGCTCTTTTCAAATAAATAGAAGCTGTGCAGGAAGTATTAACTGAAAACAAACTTAAACGTCCTTAACGTTTAACTCTTTGGTAGAGTCAGTCGCAGAATACCGTACTATAAGTTTTTATTTGTATATATTTATCATTATATTGGAAATAAGTAAACCTTTAACGAATAAAATGTATTAATGCTTAGCACTGGATACTACGACCTTCGACTAAGATGTAAACAAAGCTATGATAAAAATTGGGAAAATTATAATCAAAAGTGACCAATTTACGTTTAGGCCAACAAATTGCCGGCTGCTTTAATGCCGTAGCAATAACGAGTCATATTAAAAAGTCGCAGCATGTTACATTTCAGTGACTGCCCGCCAGATCTAGCCGGAATCCCGCCGGGCCGGCTGCTCTGGCACCCCCCGTGTGAATGTCACTTGTCCGCCGCAATTGCACGTTCCTCCTGCAAACTGCTTCGATTTTCGGCAACTGCTCCACCAGCGCCAATGACAACGATGCCGCTCAGCTGCCGCCAATCGAGGAACGCTCTGGCTGAAGGAAAGTGACAAGCGGCAATCGAATCACTCGTTTCGGCACTAAAAATCCCCAAACCGAATTCCGATGAAGCTCCTCGGCAAATACGTGGACAAGGGCATGCAGGGGTGAGTACCGCTCAAAACGATTAGGGATGCCCTCTTACCCCACGCCCCTCTACCCGACTGTCTATCTGTTTATCTTGCAGCAACGTGACCCTGATGCCGGAGGAGCCGGAGGACATGTGGCACGCCTACAACCTGATCGCCGAGGGCGACAGCGTGCGCAGCACCACCATCCGCAAGGTGCAGAACGAGACGGCCACGGGCTCCTCCACCAGCAGCCGCGTCCGCACCACCCTCACCATCGCCGTGGAGGGCATTGACTTTGACACGCAGGCCTGCGTCCTGCGCCTCAAGGGGCGCAACATCGAGGAGAACCAGTACGTCAAGATGGGCGCCTACCACACGCTGGACCTCGAGCTCAATCGCAAGTTTGAGCTGCGCAAGCCCGAGTGGGACACCATCGCCCTGGAGCGCATCGAGATGGCCTGCGATCCCACCCAGTCGGCGGACGTGGCCGCCGTGGTCATGCAGGAGGGCCTGGCCCACGTCTGCCTCATAACGGCCAGCATGACGCTGGTGCGGAGCAAGATCGAGGTGTCGATACCGCGCAAGCGCAAGGGCAGTGTCCAGCAGCACGAGAAGGGCCTGGCCAAGTTCTACGAGCAGGTGATGCAGAGCATCCTGCGCCACGTCAACTTCGACGTCGTCAAGTGCGTGCTGATCGCCTCGCCGGGCTTTGTGCGCGACCAGTTCTACGACTACATGTTCCAGCAGGCCGTCAAGATGGACTACAAGCTGCTGCTGGACAACAAGAGCAAGTTCATGCTGGTCCACGCCTCCTCCGGCTTCAAGCACTCGCTGAAGGGTGAGCTCCGTCTTCTTTCTCGATGTTTACATACTTAACTTGAGACATTTTCACGCAGAGGTCCTGCAAGACCCGGCCGTGGTGACCAAGATGTCGGACACTAAGGCCGCCGGCGAGGTCAAGGCCCTGGAGCAGTTCTACATGATGCTGCAGTGCGAGCCCGCCAAGGCCTTCTACGGCAAGAAGCACATCCTCCGCGCCGCCGAGTCGCAGGCCATTGAAACGCTGCTCATCTCGGACAATCTCTTCAGGTGAGTTCCGCTCGGCCGGGCACCCGCGCCCGCATCCACATCCGCAACCGTCTTTAGTTGTGCCCAATCAAGCGGGGAGATCAAGAGCACGGTCGCAATTAAGCGCGCCCGCGAACCTTCAACTTCAGCACAAACTGCTTTATACTTGTGATCATCTTATTCATCCATTTTGGTGGTGCCATCATCAGGAATGTGTTTAATATAGGGTTTATAGAATGTCTTTAAAGGGGCTAATGACATCTTGGACACTACATCAATTAAGCGCGCTCGGAAAACCTTTCAACTTCAGCACAAACTGCAATACCATTTCAGATCGCATGACATTTTCAGGACAGTCTAGAATCTAGACCAGCCATGGGCAGTCCTTGGCTCTTTCGGCTTCCCGTGCTCCCAAAAAAAAACAAGCGAAAAAACAAGTCTCAAAACGAGGGAATCGACATGCCGGCTCCCAAGTTAAAAATCGGTGCCCTTAGCTGGGGTAGACTTTAGGAAAATTGTTTATTAAGATGGTATTTAAAGGGCTAATATAGTTACGAGTATTCTAATTGCCACTTAATTTATAAGCTTCCGCAAAAAATAATTAGAGGTAGTCAGGAAAAAACCCATCTCTAAGCAATTCTAATTGTTTAATTAAAATTGTATATTAAGAAAAGGTGTATGCTTAGGTTGCAAAATGTTTTATTTTAGCATTTTTCATTTCTTTCATTTAATTGATATATGCATTCTGTGACCTCCTTTATTTCGCTTTCACGCTTCCCAAAATTCCCAAAGGCAATTAATATTCATAAAATATTTATTGATTTATGGAAAAAGGTTGTTCCTTTCAAATGAATGTCAATCATTTTGTGTTCGAGCTCAGACAATTTCGTCTCGACTTCAACCATTTCGTGTTGAGTAATTCCAGTAGGTCTTGCAGTTATGTTTGCGTTTGTTTATGTACTTTTTCAAGGCGGAAGAGCGTTGTAAAGTTAGCTAAAGAGTTATGACCCCACCACTTGTAACGAGATGACTCTTGAGAAGACGCAAGTTTTCCTCGTTCATTTTTCTCCACTCTCCACCGCTTTGGATGATCGCATATTCTTCCGCTGCGTGTTCAGAGCTCAGACGCTTCGTACGCATTTAGCCATTTAAAGAAAGCACGTTCGAGCATTAATTTGTTGGCCCCACGACGACGTGCTCATGATCAAGGTTGCCCCACAATGTCTCTCCACCATTTTTGGCTGTTCTGGCTCTTCTCCTCCAAACACGCTCCCATACGCTTTTAATGAGCCGTAGAAATTCCAGAGAAAAATCTTTTCGTATGCTAACTGCGCTGCCAGGCAGGCCATAAAATGAAATTAAGTGTTTCAGGTTTTCTATACTTAGCATTTAATGTACTTAGTTCTCTAGGCAAAAGGTGTGTGATATAATTTAGCACATTTAATCAGTCCGCTTAGGTTTCTAATATCCCCATGTTTCCCGCCCCAGCTCCAATCTCAAAAATTGTTCAAATCGCAAGTGGCCAACGTCGTGGTCGTTATCTTTGTGGTTGCGTTTGCTCTTGACTCGCCATTATCTCGACATTTTTGATTGCTGTTGATGCGGAAAGACGGAAAAATTCGAGTAATTTAGGTTGGAAAGAGCTTTGCTTTGTTAGGTTTTCCTTTTGATTTACCGCTTTCGCTGCCTCTCGTTCCACTGGTTCTTCCTGTGCTTCTGCTGGCTCACAGGATCGCCTTCCAAATCCTCTCTGCTCCGGATCAGCAGGCGCTTGAAGCAGTCGTCCAGGGTCTCCCTCAGGGGCAGCAGGCGATGGGGCGAGGGCGGGAGCGTGGGCAGCCTCTTGGGATCCACTTTGTTGAGGGTAGCGCACGTGGTCGCATCGGGCCACTGGTGGACGGGATGGCCGAGCTCGGAGATCGTGTAGTCGGGCTGTCTGGTGAGCATCTCGATGGGAATTGGACCGAGCTCCTCGATGGTGTCAATAAGTGGCCGGCACTTGAGTAGGAACTGAAGTGGAAAGATGTGTGTGCGTTAAGTGGAGTTATGAGATGTTTAGGCAACGCATTGACTGGTCTTAAGTCGTTTTAAATCGAATATACAAATTACATTTCAGATATCCAACCCAATACGCTATACTCATATCAAATCTTTTCTTTAGTCTAATTTTATCAACCTATTAGGGCTATAAAAAGACTCTTGACAACCTTATATTTTCGAGGGCCTTTTAGAATTGATACATTATATATATTAAATAGTTTTCCTTCGTAAAACTTTCTCAGTTTCGATTTTACCTATTTGTGGAGTCAAATATTACGAACTACAGTTGATGATTCAAGAAATTTAAAATCTAATGTGCTAACTTGTAATTCCCTGCCCAACATTTTGGTGTCTAATTTAAGCTAAACAGGCAAACGTATTAATCAATTAGTGCTATAAAAAGACTCTCCAGCCTTCTATTTTCGAGGGCTTTTCAGAATTGATACAAATATATCTTTTACATAGTTTTCCCTTCGTAAAACTGTCTTAGTTCCGATTTTTTCTACTTGTGGAATCAAATATTACGAACTACAGTTGATGATTCAAGCCTAATATTCGTAACTCTTAATTCCCTGCCCAAAATTTAAGCTAAACAGGCAAACGTATTAATCAATTAGTGCTATAAAAAGACTCTCTAAGGCCTTCTATTTCAAGGGCTATTAAATAGTTACCAGCGATTTTTTCAATACGTTTCCTTATGCAAATCGGTTGGCTCCGAATTTATTTCGTCCCTCACCCATTTAATCCAAATTTGTTGCCAATCAATGCCGTTGTTTTTTAGCTCGATTTGCTTGCTGCTGTATTTTTGCATTTAGAGCTATTTCGCAATTTTCGCCAGACGGGTTTCGATTAGCACAAGACTGAACTATAGTCTGATGTAAATGACTGAGTGTACTATATACGATCTAGAGACCAAGTAGAGCTGAAACCCCCAACGCACAGTGAGCCATTTCTTGTGCTAATTATTGAAAATCGCTGTGGGCGAGCGACAGGGAGAGAGAAACGACAAAATAAGGAATTTTAATTTATTTAATCGCTCCGTTTATGGATCGTTTGGCGGGCAACTTTTGAAGCGGACACTCTTGTTCTCGACGCGAAACAATAGAATTACGTCTTATCGGTTCCCAATGGGTTCCACAACGTGATCCACTTTCCGCAAAAATTTATCAGGTATCAGGTCTCCCGCTCGAATGCATTTTCCGCTTCTTGCTTTCCCGTTTCCAACCCCGAAGCCGCCAAGATTTGTGTTTTTCACATACTAATACTGCATATATTATTCATGTGTGTCCAACCAACCAGTTTTTCTAGTCGCTCTGGTCTCGCAATATCTTGTGCATCAAAAACGTGCCCCCTTTAAGCGGTTATTGTTGTTATTTTTGTCGCAGCTGGCCGGGCATGTAAATATTTCCCCCGCCAGACAATTGTTTATATTTTTGTGCTGTGAAAGCCCCAATGGGAGAGCGGGAAAAAAACGGCAAGTGGCATGCACACGTACTATACATTGAGCCCGAAGTGAAAGGGCTTGGCGATACTGAGACCCTTAATGGAATGCTCAATGAATACATGATATCTGTGAATCACTTTTATTGGATCTTTGCGGGATTTTGGGTTTTCCACAGCGATTCGGATTTTTATGTATTCGGGTTGGGTTTTATTTGGTTAGCCGATGGAGCAAGCGATGAGTTGACTGATTTTTTGAAGCGGTCACAGCAATTCAAGGCGTTGCCTTAAAGATTGTAAAGGTTTCACAAAAAAGCCTTGAATTGCCCCAAATCTTCTCCATAAGAAGCTTTAAAACCACTTATTTTTAGTGTATTTATTCCCTAACATATTTAGAGCGTATCGAAGTTCGTGCCTCCTCAAGTTCAGTTTTAACACACATGAATTTATAAATTTTTACAGCCACTTAAGTGATATCTTTCCTTCACTTTTCCCCCGAAACCCTGCCTTTTTTGTATTTCCCATTTGGTTTTTATTTTTTGCCGCGCTCTCTCTTTCAAGTCGAAAAGTCATGGCTTTTTCGGGCAGACGTGGCGGGACCTCGTGCACGCTAATTCCATTATAACAATTGATTCCATTGTGCAATCATTGGCACGCAGCTAGTACATCAGCGGTGAAGTGCAGTAGCCTGAAATTGCAGGTACCACACAACAATGAGCGGCATCTGCCGCCCTGGCCCCCAGTTCATCGCAGCTTGCGGTTAACGGATGAGTAAAAAATGCACACACAGGTAGCGGATAAAATAGTATCTGTATCTGCATTGTATCTGCTCCGCTGAGTCAATCTCGAAACGAAACAGTCGACTAAGTAATATGGATTGAGGATTCTGTTTGCATTGCACAGCAGTTTTTTGGGGGGAAAAAAACCCGCAACTTTCACTTTGTGAGACAAACGCACCTTTGTATCTTTGTATCTTTTTTGTGCACTTTTCTTCCCCTGCTTTTTGCACTTTTGATGGGGATGTGGTTGTGTGTGACTTTTTAGCGGGGTCTTAGCACCAATTTTTTCTTTTCGCGTGGCAATCGCGACGCCGTCCCCCCCGGTTCTCCGGTTCGTTTCGGTTTTAGGTTTTTCTGCCTTCGGATTCCGTTTCTCGACAGCTCGATGTGCCCCGCAAGAAAGCCGCTTTGCAACTAATTCTTCGCTCCGAAGACAGGCGGTCTCTTCTGGCGGCTCTGCACGTGCTGTGGAACGTATACTTGCAATGGAATCCACAGCGGTTACTCTGCCGCGATCACTCTCTCTCTTTGAAAACAAAAACTCGGTTGTTGTCGTCAATAAAAATGATAATTGAAATTGAAATTGCCTGGTCTCTTGTTTGTTAAATTTTCTCACTTATCTGAGTTTTTACCTGTTGAACATGAACATTTCGAGGAGGTTTTTGAACTGTACAGCCGCACTTTCATCAGCCTCTCAACCTTAGTGACTAACTTGTGGTCACATTTTAAATGGAAATGCTAAGTAGACTTTTCTGGAATGGGTGACGAGGTGAACCCTCGGTTTCTAGTTAAACTTGACACCCTATTCATGGCGGATTATGCCCGTCACGTGCCATTGTATAGTACATTCGTACGAGTCCGGTTGCGGAATGCGACAGTGCAATAGATACTACTAGTTATCTATATCGCCGTAGATGTCTAACTATATTAATTGATAATTGTTCCCAAGGTTTTGTGTGCTTAATGGGTGATAAATCATGTCCCTTTGATTGTTACAGATGTCAGGACGTCAATCTCAGAAAGGAGTACGTAAACCT
This sequence comes from Drosophila ironensis, assembly GCA_021223825.1. Lineage (NCBI taxonomy): Eukaryota > Metazoa > Arthropoda > Insecta > Diptera > Drosophilidae > Drosophila > Drosophila ironensis. The sequence goes on along the minus strand of JAJJHQ010004318.1, from coordinate 1,822,676 downwards.
GGTCGAATCGGTGCGTGATGCAGGCGGCGAGGTGAAGATCTTCTCCAGCATGCACATCTCCGGAGAACGTGAGTATTGTTCTATAGATCAAAATAAATATTAATGGATAACGTTGAATATATTATCTAGTAGAGTCATAGCAGCAACTGTTAGACAATTTTGTAATGCACACATTAAGAAAGTTTTAAGTAATCCCTTTTTTTTTTTGAATTACTCACTTTGCCGTGACAAAGAAATGTTCTTCATCATAGAACCAATTAACTTCACTTGCCCTATTCCATTTGAATGCCTCATAAGCTTCAACGACTCTACAGCAAGAGTATATAGAAACTTTGATAAGAAAACTATATTTATAGGGAATTATTCGTAGATAATTATTCGCCAAACAAACACCATCGAATTTGTAAAGTTTTTAAGGCGCAGTACCATGAGTCATTGTGGAAGGAACATTTCCCAACTCCCGAGACAAGAATAGATCATCTTCAGCTGAATCTGGATCCACCTTTTCACGATTCCTATGCTCCATTTGAATATGCTCATGTGCAGGCTGCCTGCCCCCGTCTAATGACCTCGTTAAAAATTCTATTTTTAAGAGCAATCGCTGCAATACTGTAGTCGTAAACAGATATTGTTTATATGTGAGCAAATGTGTATTTCTTGAACGGGGTCTCCCGCATTACAAAGTCCATTTTTGTCTAGTAAAAACCCTGCCAAATTGTGGGTTTCCTTTTGTCAGGGAAAACTTTCGTTTTCATTTTCGAAGTGTAATTAAAATTGCATCTCACATATCTGACATATTTGCGAGGTGTAAAGTACTTAAACGCTTTAAATAGCCTTTCGTAAGTGACTCACGAGATGCGTTTCTTTTGCGATCTTCTTATTTTTTTGTCATCTTGGCAAGCTCTACGTTTTCGACTCGAAAATGGGTCGCAATGGGTTCCAAAATAGATCTGCAATACTTTGTAGCTGCTGTAAGGGATGCGATTTCGCAAGTACCTCCCATTCTTATCTCTGCGGCCTGTGGAGCACTTTAATCTGCTTAAAATTACACAAGTACATAAATATTTAAGAGACTGAGTAAACAAAAGAGATTCGAGTTGCCACGCCTGCCCTCTGGCAACGAAATGTTGTGAATAAACAACAGAAGCTGCATTATTCCAGGGATAATTGTCCGGCCAGCCTATGAATATTTAATGGCCCCTCTGACTCGAGCCGAGTGTGAAGTTCAGCCGTTGAGTCACGGCCTAGAACAACCGGTGAGCCTTGGAATTGGACAGCAGATACGCCCACGACCCGCAGTAAATAAGTGGAAAAGTTGCTGCAGTTCTGAGATCGAGAGTAGTTTGTTGCATCAAAAGCATCGATGGGCTTTGAGACTTTGCCATTGACTTGCATTTCAGGTTTTCAATTTGCAGCCTCTTAATACTAGATATTTGCTCTATGCATATGGATTATTGATATTGAAATCCCCTCGTTTTGTTGCAGAACTCGCCCAACTGACTGGAATTGCGGCCCTCCTGCGCTTCCCGATGCCCGAACTGGAGGACAGCGACGATGAGGACGACGAGGAGGGTGCGGCGGGCGGGGGCGATAGCGATTAGGTGGAAATTGTGGCAGGGAAACGCGACGGGAACACGATGGAATCTTGGCATTTGTTAAACGGAAACTAATTGACTTAGGATCGATATACAAGTAGACTAATAGGAACCACGACAGACTTGGACTGCGTCAGGGCAAATATACAATTTACATAGAACTAATTCGCTACGATATACACAAATAATTATGCTAAGTTCACCCGTGGCTGGGTCTCGAGATTCTCTTAGTAGTCAGCCTCCTCAAAAATCCTACGAAAGTGTTCAATGAAAGGGCCACAATTTTTTAAAGCGTTGGATTTATACCTCCTAACCGACATTTAGTTGCAGTTGCCGGCAGCGTTTAACGCTGTTGGCGACCATTTAAAACAATTATTTCATCCATTTACACCCTTAAATTAATTGTTTATACTCATGGTAAAGTGCAAAATAAACGTTCAGATTGTAAACTTCCACATACAATTTTGTTGGGACGAGTTGCCCATCTCGTTTTTAAAATTTTTACACCCATACCTTACCATTCATAGTTATTTGAAATTTTTACCACCTGTTCGAAATGTTGTAAATTACATAATAAATTTGAAAAGTGCTTAACAATAATCAGTGTGTTTGGAGTTAACTGCGAGGTAGTTATTATTGAAATTGATTATTTATTGATTACACCTATATGAAGACACTTAACCCCCCCGTTGGCCCGCGTGCGGTCGGCTCACTTGCCGAGCTTGGAAGCCTTGGCGGCGGCGGCGGCCGCCTCCTTGCGCGCCTCCCGCTTGGCCGTCTTGCGGGCCTCCTTCTCGTTGGCCTCGAAGGTGCGGCGCTTCTTGCGCAGCAGCCACTCCTCCTTCTCCTTGGTCTGCTTCTCGCGGATCAGCTTGCGGAAGAGGTTGCGGTGGCGCGGCTTCACCATGCGCGCCTGCAGGCGGTGCTCGTCGACCTCGGCCTTGTGCACCTGCCGCTTGTTGACCTTGTGCACCTTGCCCGACTGCACCGTCATCTTCTGCTTCTCCTTGCTCCGATCGTCCAGCTCCTCCTCCTCCTCCTCCTCATCGTCTTCCTCTTCCTCGTCCTCGTAGGCATCGTCATCGCGATCCTCTTCGTCCTCGTTGACGCCATCGGGGCCGCCGTACTTTTTGTACTCGGCAGTTTCCGCCTGGTAGGCAGCCTGCAGCTGGGCATCGAGCAGCTCCTGGTCCACGGTCTCCTCCTCCTCCTGAGCAGCCTCATCCTCGGACTCGTCGTCGCTTTGCTCTACAAAATAAAGATAATTAAAGTATGTGATTTGGGTACAACACCGACCTTTGCCCGTCTTACCATGCGTTTCAATCAGGGAAGGATCGTGCAGGGCCTTCTCCTCCGGCGGAATGTAGGTGTCCCGCTTGGAGTCCACAAAGGGCGAGAGGTGGGGCGGCAGGGTCTCGCCCATAAAGTACTTGTTGGTGGGCAGCAATTGGCGGCGGTTGACGCAGTCGAAGAGCCACTGCGGCTGAATGTAATCCCGCGAAATGTACTGGGTGCCCAGGCTGGGCCTGTCCACGATCTGGTGGGTGATCGTCTCGTCGCTTTCGTCGAAGGTGGAGCCGGGGAAAATGGACGAGTCCCAGGAGACCTTGCCGCCGAAGGAGCGGATAATAATGACCAGGGGCTCGCGCGGCACCTCGCGATTGATGAAGAACTTGAGGCCCTTGAAGAGCGAGCGCAGGCGGGCCACCTCCTGGGTCTCCTGCTTCATCTTGATGATGCGCTTCGAGTCGCCGTCCTGCTCCAGCAGCTCCATGTCAATGTCCAGCTCCTCCTCGTCCTCCTGCACCTTGTCCGTGCGCAGCAGCTCAAAGTTGAGGGCCGCAATGCGGTCCGAAACGAAGCTCGACTCGTCCTTGAGGGTGTCCTCGGAGTCCTGCAGCAGGCTGGTGGGGAACTGCGGCGGATAGGCCAGGTTGAGGCCGTGGAACAGCCGGAAGTTGGTGAAGCCCAGCATGATGGTGTAGAACTCCACGAAGATGGACATCACCTTGAAGTCGACCTCCTGGCGCGACTGCGGCTTGAACGGATAGTAGTGCGGCACAATCCACGTGACCTTCTGGCCCTTGATCTCCGCCTGGAAGTAGTAGCCCTTGATCGAGATGAACACCTTGCGCAGCGACTTCGAGGCGATGACGTAGTGCAGAAACTCGACGGTCAGGCGGCGGCAGAGGTTCGACTGCTCGCGGGGAATCAGGTGCAGGGAGGGGAAGGTGCTGAACAGGAAGAGCAGGGTCAGGCAGTCGTCCAGGTCCTTCAGGGCATCGATGAACGTGGGGTAGCGCTCCTTGACAATGTGGTCGAGCTTGATCTCGGGGAAGAGGGCCAGGCGACGCTTCAGGTTGCGGAAATCCCTAATGGCGCGATCGCGGTTGCTCTTCTTGGCGAAGATCTACAAAAGGGGGAAGGAGATGCTTTGTTGGTTAATTGTATTGGGTAGGGCCTGTGCTGGGCCACTCACCTTGTAGTCACGCAGGGTCCACACAATCTGCTCGTGCAGCAGGAAGCGAATGTCCTTGGTGTGATAGAGCACCTTGATCTCCGAGGATCCCTTTTGGGCGCGACGCCTGTGCTTGGGCTCCCTGGGGTACACGCCCTTGAGGATGCACAATCGCCGGAAGTCGTTCAGCGAGAGCTGCAGCTTCCGCAGAGCCGCCCGCCTGCTTATGTACTGGGTGGCCTCACCGGACTCGTACTAGGATCCCAAAAAACAAGCAGGAATTAGTTTACTTTCCATTGCAATTGCAGATAAGACCCCACAACCTGACACCCCTAGACAAAGGGAGATGCCCAAGCACTTACCTTCTTGGGACGCCGCATGCTGGTGGATGGCTAAATCACTAACTGTAGTCAAGTAAAATCGGAACTGCAAGGGAATATTTTGCAGGAAAAACACGCGCTATCAAAACACACGTTTTTCGGCCGGTGTTGATAAGCGCAAAAGAGATTCAATTTAGCAGAGGTGTTGGAAAGCTAGGAAAAAAGGTGAGCAACAGGGTTGCCTTGATCCTGCGATATATATCGACATGTAATCCAAGTTAAAAGCAGTGTTGGAAAGTGAAGAGAAAAGGTGTACTCAATAACGAACAAATAGAATTCAAAATTTAAAATTCTCAATCCCCTTTTGGGTTTAGAATTCATAAAAACCATTGGATTAAAAATGCCCTTTGCCATTGGATAACTCATTTTATTGAATCGGTTTTTATTGTTGTTTTTATATGTATTGTATTGTATTGTATTGAGAAAATAACATACAGTCTAAGTTTGTTGTATTATATAATATCCGTTATATATTAGTTAGTTTGAACATTAACTTTATTTTTGTTTGCGCCGCCCGCTTACTGCAGGTGCATTTCGTTTTCGTTTTTCGTTATTCGTTATTCGATTTCGTTTCTTGATGATAACAAAAGTTTATTAAACGGTCTTTCGCATCGTTTGCTGCGGCTCTGTTGCAACTTTTCTGCATTTTATTGCCCTCATTCCGCTCCAAACCATCGTGTGTCCTTGTGTTACATATGCATGTGTGTGCTGCCGAGTATGTAACTGACCTTTGCACTTTCAAAGCCTTCCGTAACGGATCAATGCAAATGTTTTCTGAGTGTGTGTCTTTCTGAGTGTGATGTGGTTTCTTTGTATATTTCACCTAAATAACTAGTTAACATTTCGGTTTATTCACTATAGCTTCGTTTTGATTTACACGATTTTCGCTCTGTTCGGTTCCGCCTCACTATTCTGCTCCTTAAAATGCTTTATATAACTTCATATAACTCTTGTTTGTCGTAAATATCTGAGTGCCAGCCGTATATATTTGCAAGTATCGTTAGAAATTGACTATATATTTGATTTTCCATTACTCCAAGCCCGCTTTTGATGATATCTGTTAACTCGTGAGTTGAATTATTTATTATTATTCTCTTTTTTTTGGGGTCTGAATTGGTTCGGTTTGGTTGGGTTGGGTTGGATATGGGTTTTGGGTTTCGGGTTTTGGGGATCGAATGACTGACTGCGTGTGTCTGGGTGTCTTTGTATAAAATCTAAATGTCGTTAACTAGACGTACTTGTATAAAGTAAATAACTCGCTGTATTGCATTTTTGTTTATATACTCGTATATACGTATTTATCGAGCATGCGTAACCCTTCGATAACTTGGAGCAAACACAATTTTCGACCGGGATCTTGGGATCAACTGAGTAAGGTACCAACTCTTGCTCGACCTCTCGTTTTACGTAATCACTTCGATTCGTATTGTTCATATAAATCATTTGTACAATCTTATGTGCTAGAAGCGTATCAGTTGTTAAAATTAATGTCTGTTGTTATAATACTCTCAATGTTTGCTATTAAAATTACACTCCCATCGATTCTAATTGTCGTGCCGCTGTCCGGTTTTGTTTAGTTTTTTCTCTACTGTTTGCATCGACAAAATCAAAAAATACAGACACATTCGGTAAGTAAAATTTCAAAGTAAAACGATCGAAACTCAACAACACAAAATCTGTTTGGTGGGTAATGATAACTGTATTACGCACGACGGCTACATTTTCACGCACGCTATATCTCTGTCTTTTCTGCATTACAAATAAAAAACGCATCCGGTTTATACGCACTTATAAATTTGAATACGCTATAAAATCGTTAAATTAGTCTACCAATATGTTAACTATTACTCCTCAACTGGATTCATTTATCGATCGAAAATTCCATTCGAAAAATCGAAAACAAATCGAAGCTAACTGACAATTTATTGTTTGCTGTGTTTCTTTTGTCTTTACAACGGACGCAACTTGAAACGGTCTCTAAATAGTGTACAATCGAATATATGTAGGTATTGTATACATTGCATTTCACGATTCTATTCATATTCATATTCGTAATCGTTAACATTATCGTATTGGAGTATTAAAAAAAGTAATCCACTTGCAGTTTGAGAGTACGCGGATCTCACAATCTATATGTGTGTATATTGTACTCGTATATATACTGACTTATAAAAGTTAATAAATCCACGCGTGTATATAAGTGTGTTCCATATACGGTTTAGATCTAGTTGGTAGATTATTTAAAGCTGAAATTAATGATTATGTGCTCGTTCGTTATGCGGCATATCGGTTAGTTTCTTGATCAAGACGATTGTTACAGGTGATTGATTGACTTGAGAGCGTGACTTTGAATGGCCAGATAGCTAGAAATGCTTTCGAATGGTCTGTGGTGTTGTGTTTGCTAATTTTATTTAAAAAAACATCGAACATCGAATATACAAACATGCCAATTACGGTTAAATAATCGATTGGTTATACTTACGGTTCATTTTCTGCAAACTCAAAATTTGGTTTTCGGGTACAAAATTAGCAAACACCAAATGCGATTTTTTTTTTGGTTTTTTTAATTTTACTTTTTTTCTTTAATTTCAAACAATGATTTTTATTTTCATAGTTAAATATTTCATAAAGTATATATAGCATTACTATATCTTTCGATTTGGTTTGTTCTGTTTCGTTTTAATCGTTATTATTATTTCCTTCTTTTCTTACAATTTTCGTTATGCTTTTATGAACGCTTTTGCTAATGTTTCAACAATTTTTTTGTGTTTTTGTTTCACTTTTACTTTTTACGCAATTATTCAACTTGTTAAAAATCTATAACCATAACAATTTCATATATATATATATATATGTAGATATATATATTTGTATATATATATATTTCTTGTATATATTTCCTCTTATTTACGTTGCTTTAAAGCGAGATTCTACGGCCACTCGACATTGTTGGTGTGTTTTATATGTGCGTTTTGGTTTGCAAATGAGTTGTTCGGGTGGGATGTGGGATGTGGGTTGTGTGTGTTCGATGATGTCCATGGTCTATTGAGGTCCTTGGCTTTGCGTGCGAGTTGACTCTGACTTTTATTATCCCAAATGGCGGCAAGTGAGAAGTTGCTCGGAACCATTGTTTCGATCACAAAGCTATGTTAAAGTGTGTACAGTTCGTTGACGTTTTATCAATTTCAGAATATCGTGAGGTGCTACCTTGTCGGAGTAGTTTTCAAAAATGTCTTTCACGTTCGACAGAGAGTTAGAGAGAGGGGGGGCGGAAAGTGGGCGCGATATGTTAGAATGTTCGTGTCGATAGGTTTTCGGGTGAGTGAAGGAAAATCTTTAGTACAAGTAATTGCTGGGTGTCGTTTTCCGTTAGGTTCTAATAAGATGTAATTAAGTATGCGTGTTTTTGTTTTGAAGTATTTTTGCATTTTTGCATTTTATATATAAATATGAGTTGGTTTTTAAAGTTAATTTGGAAGATATTTTTTTTAGGTTTTTCTATTCGATTTAGTTTTTGTATTAAGTTAAACATACAGCTTGTATAAAAGATTAAGTTAATTTGTTCTTTGTTCTTGGAAGTTGTCTCTGTTAAAGCCCGGCGACCGAAGCCATCTACTTGTGAGAGGTGAGCTTGCTGTAAGGATACATTCGATTTTTGAACATGGCAAATATCGATTAAAGTCAACAATATTTTGTGTGTGTTTGTGGAGAGCCACAATCGAAGTGCTATCGGAATATTTGAATGGATAAAATGCACGAGAAGATCACTGAGAGATTCTCCGAACATACGAGCATTATTATTGTATGCCTTAAGGTAGATACTTCCTATCTAAATTGATATTTGTATGTAAAGAATTAAAAGATGGATGAAAGATTTGAGTCGGCTCTCCACATCGTCGGCTAAAAATCGGATATCGAGTTTGTGTTGCTTATGAGGGAGCGTATGTCCTGGTTGTTAGGCTATATTTTGAGTTTTTACAATGTATCTCGCTCTCGGACTATCTCGTTGCCTTTGCATCTGCCTTGCTTCCATATCCGCTGCTATATGCATGTATTATGTTAGTTTATGTTTTATATTTTATTTTTTAATGCTTATTTATATCTGTGTGCAATTGAATGCACTGCACCCATGGGGTGTAAGAGCAGCCACTTAGTAACGTTAATGTTAATCCTGCACTAGCATCGCATCGTTCAGTAAGTAAAGTATATATTTCCGCATATATCTGCGCCGCACAAACGCACATATATAAATATTTCCGATGGCACTGCCCAATATGCACTAGCGCGTGGCTTCTGGAGCGGCCGCCAAGTTTGTATTCATTGTGAAATGCACGTATCGTATTTATATATAGTATGTTTTCGGGTGTACAGGTATATAGCGTGATGCCATTGCTGCCGCCTCTAATTCACTGCTAATAAAAATTATTGCTTTCTGTTCTATGCCTGTGTTGGTGTGTGTTTTGGTGTGTTTTTCTGTGTGACAGTGAGAGTGAGAGTGTGTGTTGGTGTGGGTGTGTATGTGTATGTGGGTGTGGGTGTCCTTGTTTTCATGTCTGTGTCTGTTATTGTTGCTGTTGTTCTGTCGTTTCCTTAACTTCATTGCGAGCCATATGCAAACGTTTGGATATCCGTTAGATACATTTCCTACTTAGGTATAGTTGCATATATATATATATTATGTATGTATATATAGTTAGTTATCTTCTGTTATATATAAAATATATATATATGTATTTATTTAAGTGTATATATGTATGCGTTTAATGTTAAGTTATCTGGTTTTCCCTTTTCATTTGCTTGTCTGGGTTTGCGGTCACTTGGTTTCACTAGTTTAGGTTTTTAGGGTTTTAGTTTAGAAAAATGTTACATACCTTCTAAATAAAGAGAGCAAGTTGATTTCGTACTTTGTTAAATATCTTCTTATATGTCGTTTATATATAAATACGTTAATATGCTCGTATATATGTACTTGGGGGATTTCATTAAGCAAAAAAGTATATGAAATTAGTTTGGTTTGGTATTCGTTTTGTTTTACCTTGCTTTTTTTTTCGTTTTTCATAATTTTTTGTTTTTTTGGTAGGTTTAGTTTTGGTTTTTGGATTTGGATTTGAAATAGTCTATAATAAATATATGGTTTCAATTGAAAGTTAATCTTAAACTCTGTTCCTTGTAAACGCCAACCATAATTGGAATTAGGGCTAGAATGAAGGGCACCATAACTAGAATCATAATCATAACTAGAATTAGGATTAGAACTGTAACTGGAATAAGTAATTGGAGTTGGAGTTGGAATTGGAATAGGAATCGGAATCGGAATCGGACTGGAATCAGGGATAATCGATAATCATAATGCTCTCTCTGGTTCGGATGTACGGCAAATGCATTAGCAAAACGTTTAAAGTATTTCCTAGTCGCATATGCGCGCATCAATTTAGTTTTGGATTCGAGTATAATTGTTAGCTTACTTTGAGAGTTTTTCGATTTGTTCGTTTTCGCTTGTATCAATAAGTATGCAAATTATCACTTAATCAATATAGGTCAATATATATATGTTTATGTAGTATGCCATGTAGGTGTGCGTGTGACTTCGTATATAAGTATTATGTATTTATAAATCGTTAAACTAGATAGAGTTCTTTAGATAGGCTCTGGATAAAGCTTTAAGGAGAAATCTTAGTAGAGCGCGCAAATAAAAGGCTTTTGCTCAACACAAATCTTGTGGCACACTTGCTTGCTTTTGCTTTTGCTGCTGTTGCTGCTGCAGCTGCTGCTGCTGATGCTGCTGCCGTATCGTATCATATCGTATCGTATCATACTCATTAACTCGTGGGGTGCGCTATTGTGCCAAGATATTCATATACAATTATTTTGTAGATACATTCTTCCGCCTTAGTTAAAACCCAAACGCTAGGTAGATAGTTAGTAAGTGGTTGCTTGGTTGTCGGGAAGCCATTGATCGTGTGTCCTTCTCTCTAATATTGTACTAGGTCGTAGGTCATAGGGTCATAGATAGATACGATAGTTTGGGGGGGCCAAGGGTTTATAGTTGGTTGTAGTTCAAAGAGTTCATAGAGTTAGTAGAGAGTATAGAGGGGACTAGGAGAGGGTCTGCTGCTGGCATTGAAAAGCTGCGGCTAAACACTTTAAAGTAAATGTCTTTCGAAAAAGAAACGCTGGCACTAACTAACTCGCATTTTGTTAACGTTAAGTGTGTGTTTGTCTTCGATATTTTTCTTTGGTTTTCCCATCAATTTCCAGTAACTTTCATCGCGTGTGTGGTGGTTCGTATCTGTGAGTGACTGTGTGTCTCTGTGTCTCCGTGTTTTAACAACTCGATTATTTAGCATTTTCGTCCACAGGTATTTGGTTTTAGTTATGCATTCATTCATTAATTTGCTTGTTTATAGTTAGCTAATTGGATGTGAGAGAGAGACTTGCCACCGGAGCATCCGTATCCGCAGTTGCAGTCGCAGTCGCAGTTGCTGTTGCTGGTGCAGTGCAGGTGCAGGCGCATCCGTTGCATCTTTCGTTGCCGGCTGGTCAGTCAATCGGTATCTGTTGATGGCTTTTTTGTCTTTGCCCTTGCCCTTACACAGGACAAGTGATCAGGTCGTATTCGAACATCAGCGAGACCGCGACAAAGACAAAATACAACAGAAACATGGTGAAGCCCAACCCCTTGTTCATGCGCCAGCGGAAGCAGGCGATCGATAGCACCACGAACACGAGCATCATAAACAAGATGGTTATGGAGCAAACCATGCCCACCGAGTTCACTTCCACGGGCGCCCCATAGATAATGCCGTAGAGCAGCCACGGGATCGGCAATCTGTCGGATTGGATTTGGGGTTCATTCGTTAGTAGTGGCCATTTGCTGGTGCGGCCACGTGGAACAGTGGCATCAAGACTCACCCCACAGTCACGTCGAATATGTTGCTGCCCACGGAACTGGACACGGCCATGTCACCGAATCCTTTGCGTGCCACAATCACCGAGGTAATCAAGTCCGGAATGGAGGTGCCCGCCGCCAGGAAGGTCAGGCCCATGACCTATTGAAGAGGAAAGTGGAAGGGATAAATCCGGTGAATGGGTTTAATCAGCGCAAGGGTTCAGGCGGTGGATCTCCACACAAAGAAATTTCCTTTCTCCCTCAACACTTTCAATGGCAGTGATCCTACTACAAATTAGTGAAGCCTATTTATATTCTACCGTTTTTCAAGTATCAGCTTTTATAAAAAATTAACATTTTCATTAGAATTTAAAGGAGATGAATCTTAATAAGGTTCTCGGTTTTGAATATAATTTGCTGGCAATGTGTTTTGAAATTCCTATTGACTGGACCTAACATTTCTGTAGTTATTGCAGCATGAATACGAATTTAATTTAAATTTGAATATTGAAATTTTTAGTTCTTTTGAGACTTTTAAAAGACTTTATAAGCCCTGCCTAATTATTATACATCACCACATCTGACCAGAAGCTAAAATGCACCACAGCTATCGGTTTTTAAACCTTAAATCTTATCCCATTAGCTGTTGGGGCTTGCAACTGCCGGAGCGGAGCATTGAGAAGGTTATTCTATGGGAAGTGCGAAGTGTACCTCGGGCGGAATGCGCGCCGTATCGCCGGCCACGTTGGCCCACCAGACCATCAGGTAGGAGAAGGCCGCTATCCACACAATGGATCCGATGAAGGTGACCGGAAAGAAGCGCTTGCCCCGGGGCGTCCGCGTGTCGGGCAGTGTGAGCCACATGGGCACCAGCAGGGGCGCCACCAGGACGTAGGTGAGTCGCTTTCGCGCCGTGTCCGGCCAGGCCATGCTCAGCGGTTCCGGCTCATCCTCGATTTCAGGCGCCTATTTTGGGTCGGTTGGTTGGTTGGTTGGTTGGTTGGTTGTTTGGAGGTTTTTAGTTGGTTTAGTTTGGTTTGTTGGGGATACAGGGAGGGAGACAAAGAGAGTCGATTAAAGGACTTGGACCGAACTGGGCTGCAGTCAGTTAGGTAGTATTAGCCGTAGTATATGGGTACGAGAGTATATTTATATATATAATATTGAATATATAATACGGAATTTGTTGTTGTTTGTAAAATATATTTGTAAAAATTTGTGTGTGAGTGATTGTGTGGGACGGAACGGTACGGTACGGAACGAGTAGAGCGGAGCCCTTAAGTGGGTGGAAGGTGGTTGGTTGGTTGGTTGGTTGGTTGGTTGATTGATTTTTGGACGAGAGTCTGAGGTGGAATGCTTTCTGAGCCATGTTTACAGATGGGCATGAGTTGGTAACTGGATAACTTTTCGACTTTTTGGCACAAAATGTGTTTTCAATTTTTTGCTTTAACCGTTTTGGTTTTTGGTATTGGTTTTGGTTTTGGTTTTTGGCTTGCAATTCGATACGAAAATGCTGTTGTTGTGGCTGGGTTTTTTTATTATTGGGTTTCGGATTTGCAGATTCCCCGGTGAGGCACTCACAACAGACAGGCGTTTAGAGCTTGCTTGGCGGGCGGGATCGGAGAGGGTTCATTGTTCGGTGGTCAACAAATATAATATATACGAGTAGTAGTACTTTGTGTGGTGGATCGAGTTCAAAACGAGGGGTGCACTTACGTTCTATCGGGGCTACAATTACGTTTACGCTTATTGCACTGATTTGCGCTGAGATAGATGGTTAGACTTAAAACGTGCACGGACTCTATCAGCATCGCAAGTACAGTGGTGCGTTCTACAGTGGTGCATTGGTACAGTGGGCATGCTCAATATATGGTAGTCTTGCAAGTGCAACAACGGACACAGACACAGTCTACAATGTCGATCAATCGTGAACGAAAGTAAGCAAAGTAAAAATCGTTAACAAATGTTGATATATATCTAGAAATATATATTTTTTCAGTGTGCTACGTGAGGTACACTGTACATGGGTGTGCAGGTGTGGGCTGGGGTGTCATATTCATAGGCGGTACTAAGGCAACACTGTGTAAGACTGTGAGTAACGATCGTCTGACGCTTTCCAAAAGCAACCACTAATTGTAAATTTATTTGCGGTCTACACATATTGCTCTCTACGCTGCCTTGGCCCCATGATTGTCAAGTGTCCTGATAGCGAAAACTCTATAAATACCGCAAACAAGTTGGGATTAGTCATTCAATAAATTATATCACTATTTGATTTGATGTAGTCATTCGAGTCACACCATACCCCAAAAGGAGGTTCTTATTTTTCCCAGGTTGTAGGTTATTGTCCCGGTTTTACAACAAAATTTTCAAGATATTACAGAATTTGAAAAATATCTGAACAGTTTAATAGCTAAATTAATTTGTGTATGAATAAATTTGGTATCACAGCTTTAGAATGGGGCCAAGAAGACCAAAGAGCTTCTGCGATTGACTCACATGCCTTTGTCTGATATATTTTTTATTATTTACTATATAAAGTGGAAATAAAAGAAGACACTTTCTTTGTTCACGATTTAGTTGTCATAAGAAATGATAAAGATTGAATGCAATATATAGAAGAGCGTAGATAGATAGATATAGAGAGAAATAGATAGATAGAGAGAGATCGATAAAAACTGTTTATGAAACTAACTTTGATGCTAAATTTGCGTGTCTGAATTTTGACCCTCTGCTCAATCCAGCTAGGACGTCGACCACTCAACGATGGCTTTGGGTTGGTTATTCAAGATACATTATACATTTATGTGACAAGTATTTTTGGGAGAAGAGTACACATTTATAAGAAGACATATATAAAGAGAGTTATTTTGTAATTATATTGTGGCGGCTCGTGGAGCCAACTCCTCACACAATCAGGATCGGTTACGAAAATAAAACGTTTGGTTACAAACTTAAGCTGTTGGAAATAATTTGAAGAACTTTTTGGTAATTTAAGTTTAATTTAAGGGAGTACAAAGATAGACAGTTGGATAGAAGACTGTTCGCAATGTGTAGAAGAAGTGTGGAGGGAGTCGGGGGAGTTACATAACAAACACATACGGAGGGGGTAAGTTTTGAAGCACAAACACGTTTTTGGTTTGTCTTTGGGGTGGACAACGTATAGTTATTATTACTTTTGATTTTGGGAATTTCGAATTGTTTTATTTTCAGAGCTAGACCCAAGTCGGAAATGCTGTTTCAGCCATGTTGTGTCTAATTGTGAGTCGAATTTTGAATGAAATGGCAATAATGAGCCTCAGAATTTTGTTTGTTTGCTTTGTGATCTTTGCATAAATAAAAAAAATGAAAGGAATGTAATTAGTAATCAACTAGGAAGCGATAAGCTGATCGGCGAGCCGAGGCCTGGACACCCTTGCAGATGGATATGGTTTTGGTTAAGAAGCAAAGTAAGGCTCACATTTGGTGGCAATTATTTCTTTGAATACATTATCGTGTGTACTGCAACAGCTCTGATGTAAGCCGTTGTGGGCTTAGCCGAACAAATGCCGGATACTATTTAAAATATTCATTTCAGGTGACGGAACTCTGCGACCTTCTGCAAGGGGCCTGCTGATGTAGGAAATTTGCGATGCAATGCAACTAATGCTGCTTCTGCTGCTGCTGCTGCGTTTATTATTTTTTGCTGATGGGGGGCTCTTGCCAAGTACATGCGCCTTTGCATAAGAATGTTCGCTTTAGCAAAATGCCGAGATGATTACGATATGCGTAATGTAAGTACGATATATGAGCACACACGCTGCTTGATGGTATTGTTTTTGTTTTTTCTATATTTAATGTGGGTGTGGAGCGTGTTTAAGGCGCAGCTATTTTGGCATTGAAATGACTGCGTTGCACATTGGTGAAATATGAATGGAAATTATAATAATAATAATAGTATGCAAGGCGCTACATCGACTTTGTTTCTTCCTAGCAAGTATCGGATCGGTTGTTTGAAATGTTTTCATGTATGTTTTCATTTTGTGGATGATTCAAGGCTAAGTAGTACGAGTAGGTAAGTCAAGTAAAGACACAAAGCAAATGAGTTCCAAATGGGTATTACGGTTAACGAGTATGCAAAAATTTCACTATTCCGAATTAGCTCTTTATATTCTGGGGCAAGACAAAACACACATAGATAGATAGATAGATAGATAGATAGACTGATAGATAGATCGATGGATATTAGAAAGTTGTTCGATAGAGATGGATGGAAATATGTGGGTGGGTGGGTGGTTATGAAGGCACTCTGAGGTTCAGAGGGAAAAGATAAACATACGCAAAACGAGGAGAAATTCGTGAGATACAGAAGAGAGTTGTGTGTGTCTTTGCGGGATGGGGGGAGGTGGTGTTTTGTGTGGAACAGTTTTATGGAAAAGAATTGAGAGACAAATCGTTGTTTAGTTAAAGTCAAAGAAGTAAACCAAAATATCATAAAAAGTCACACATGAACACACGTTGCATAAACACACTGACAGATCCCTTGGAATCCAATAATTTCGTTTTATGGGTTTTTGTTTCATTGTTTTTTGGTAGCTTGACTTACGGCCTACACACTTATTTCAACCGTCAATAAACAGTGGGGATAACGTCAAGGGGAAAACACCAAAAAGATGGAGGGAGGCAGGAGGATTATACATCAAAACATAGATACTTATGTGAGCGGGAGAGGTTTAAAAAACACACAATTTCGCAGTTTAGAATCAGTTCAAACGTTGCATCAATCAGGTAACCAATTAGCTGAATCATTCAATCGATTAGCAATATAAAGAAAACATGCTAAAATTGGAGGGTTGTGTGTTGAATTTTGTAGGTCGCTTGAACTGGTGGCTAAACCCTGCTAAGTCCGGTAATATGAGTAAAACATCAAGTTTCGATGGGGTAGGGGTTCGAAACACAATATTTCTCGAGGATTTATGACACCGAAAATTGGAATGTAATTGGTTGACTTCTTTAATGCCGCTAGGTGATTGCGTTGTATCGATTAACGTTGCTCAGATGACCGATAACGATATCGCCTAATTGTTGTCTTGTCAATTATTGCTTGTATGAAGAATGCAGCGCATTGTGTGTGACACAATCAATCGGTTTTCAACATAAAACACATACAAAACGAAAAGGTTAACTGTCAAATCAATATGGGTATTGGAAACGAAAATCACATGCCTAAGGAAATCATTTTGGATTAGCACATCGTACAGGTGTCACTTGGCGCAGTAATTAATCGGAATCAAAGCGATCGGGACCACTTACCGAGTCGAGCGTGGTGTCGATGTTGCCGTTCGGGCGATCCGCCAGCGTGGTCTCCTTCAGGTTGATCTTGACGTGGTTGGCCGCCGAGGTGGTGGCGCCACCACGTTGCGGCTTGGTGGCATCCAGCAGCACCTTCAGCGAGGCGATGGCGTGCAGCTGCGTCGCCTTCTCGTCCACTTTGCCTGGAACATCATCTTTGTCATTGTAATTGTGTGTGGTTTTTTCGGTAGTTTTTATTTTGCAGTGTTTCGATAAATAATGCAGTGTTTTTTTGTTCGATTTTGTTCGGATTGGTTGGTACACAAAACACGTGAGTGGTGTGTGGAGTGGTGGTGGAGTTTTTGTGTGGTATATTGTGTGTTGTTGCAAGTAGCGGTGTGGTAATTGTTGTTGTTGTACGTTGTACGTTGTACGGATTCGATTTTCGCCACACAACGAATTGTGGCATTTGAACGCAAAATCCAAGTTTTATTTTTATTTCATTTTTTTTTGTTTCGGTATACATATTTTTTATTATTTTTTTTTGCGAAAAATTAAATGAAAAAAAGAAGAAAAAGAAAGAATAAAATTGCATCGATTAAAATCAGAAATAAACGAATTAACCCAGTTAAGAGTTTCAAGTTCAGATTAAGTTTTAGTCTTTCTTAGAGCTTTTAATTTACAAACATTTTTGTTTTTGGGATTTGGATCGTTCATATACGCAAATATATGTCTATATGTATTTTGAAAATATTTTATACAAAATGTTGATGTCAGTTGCGAAACAGCATTTGGAGGTTGCTAGAGTAAGTTAACAGTTTTTCAGCTAGGGGTATATAGTAGTAGTCTAGTCTATATAGAAGAGTTTGGGGGTTTTGAAACTGATGACAATGACAGGATATAGCAGAGAAGAAGAGAGCGACAGCGTATTGTAGTTGTTGGGGAAGGGTGGAAGGATTTTAAGCTGACTAAGACTACAACTAGAACTATTTAGTAGCTAGGACTAGGCTAGAGATCACTACAGATATTTACCGTGTCAGAGTCTCATGGGTTTTTGGTCTAACTTTTGTCTCAGAATCGTTCCGATTCGATTGATTGAGTGTGAGCTTGTGTTTTGCACTAGGAGCTGCTTTTTAATTGGATTCGAGAATTCTGATTTTGAGAAGGGATCGGACGGGGTAATCGTTTGGGGGTTTTAGTCAATTCGGTTTTTCTTTTCTGTTGTCAATGCGGCATGAAGTTCTCTTTTCTCTTTTTATTGATTTTAAGTTTTTGAAAATTTACACATTTTACACAAGGGGATCATCTGGCTTGATGCTTGATGATGGCTACATTTGAAAGACCCCTTTCTAGCATTTCTCTAGTTATATACATATACATATGTGTGTATATATGTACACGATTCCGATAGACTTATTCCTAAGCTTAGCTTACGTTTCTATAGATCGCATGTGGTTGTGGATTTTGAGGGTTCTTATCAGTATCACTATCGATGGTTTTAATACAGACCTATATACGAGTATGTATGTTTTCATAGAAGAACATGCTCATACAGAGAACTGAGCAAAAGCACGACTAGTTTTGGGGATGGGACTTGTGGTCTTAGCCGCACACGGATGGATTGAGCTCATTGCCATTGGCAATTGGTCAGTGGCGATTGGCTGGGGAGTTTGACTTAGACAATGATTTCCGCCAAGTTTTGCCGGATATCCACCGAGTGCAGGCCCAAAAACACAATTCCCATGCAACGAGCACAACGAGTTGAGTAAAAAAATTATAGTTAGATATATGAACACAATATTTGACGAACATTCCAGTGACAAAAAGCCATCCGACCTATGCAAAAACAATCTCTCAAACAAGCTCGACTAGTTGCACATGCAGCCGGAGCTTGTTAATTGTTTGAATAGTTTTCTATCGACTACTTACTCAAAAGTGTAGTGAGGTGGTGTGTGGTGTGTGGTGTGTGACGTGTGGCGTGGATGGGTGTGAGCTTAGTTCGAGTTCGAGTCTGAGGCTGAAGTCTGAGTTGAATCTAAATTGAAGCCGATTCCGAACGAACAGACGAACAGCATTGCTGCCAGCCAATTGTACTAGTTGCTAACTAATTACGTTTTCAATTACAATTACGATAATGATTACGTTTAACACATACAACATTAAGAACGCATAGTTAATATGTACAGTATAAATTGTTATTGGTTTTTCTTTTTTTGTTTTTGTTTTTGTTTTTGTCACGCGTCAAACTCAACTCAATTCCAGCATACACAGCTATACTAGAACGAAGTTAGTTCAGACAGTAGGTACGTGTGCCATTGAACTGGGCGCACAAACTCTAGGAATTTATGATAATTTTCTCTATGCTAGATATATAACGCATATGTATATATATATAATATATGTATAGATATATTGGTATAAATGTAACTCCAAACTGACATTGAACAACATAAAATATTTTCGTTTTTTTTCATTTCTTTTTTTTTTGTTTCTTTTTCTATTTTGGTTGTTTCATTTTTTGTTTCATTTGTTAGCAACAAAAAGGAAAAACAAAGCCCAACATAAATCAGTAAATAGCGTTTCTGTGAAGCATTTGCAACTGAAGGCGAATAAATTAACACCTGACCTGATCAACTGGGATTAGTTTTGCTTTAAATTGTGTACTCGACTGAATCATTGCAATCAATGATGACTGGGAATTAACAGCTTGGAAAGCCCTGCGGTTCGATGCTTTTCAGAATAAGTTCAGAATAACTTTCAAATCACTGAGGATACTAAGTTGAGTTGTCTCTGCCTTCGACTTTGAGACATCATTATCGAATGGCCAGCAAGTTGAGGTAGGCCCACTTGCTCCAACACGAATTCTAACACCTCGCACCTGGGAACCTTGGCGAGCACGCCCCTGAATTGTTGAATTCCGATTCGTTTAGTCCGCTGTGGGCCATTGCCGTGGTAACGACACCGCACATATTCCATACATATTCATGGGCACAGACGATACTAGACGGTCGCAAGCCCAGAGCCCAAATTGAAGCAAATCAATGGTGGAAAGTGATTGGAAACTTTGCACTGCCACAAGGCGGGCGCCCAAAGCGAAAAAACAATATCGCGATGACCTTTTCTATCCTGGTCTCCGCCCTCGAGGCAGAAGGGTTAAAGCTGTCAATTGCCCCTGCCCTGTCACTTGCTGTATTCTATGTCCCACTTGCTATTTTGTTTGTTTGTTTGTTGCTCGTTGTTTTTGTTACTTTTTGTTTGGTTTAGTTCCAGTCGACGCTCCGTCTGGGCCCTGGCGTGCTAATTAGGTAAGTGGCTCCAAGGTCGCCACTAAAAAAGTGAACCAAAGCCAAAGGAAACCATGGCGAAAACCAAAAAATGGGAAAGAAAAACAAAACAAACCGAGCTCAACCGAACCCAAAAGCCAAAAGCAACAACGCAACCGAAAATGGAAATGGAAGTTGAAATCGGAGCATAGACATAGATATAGGTATAGATACAGATACAGAAACCGAAACAGAAACAGACACAGTAATACAGTAATTGGGTAGAGCGGCAGAAGTCGAAGGATGAGTGAAAGTAACTTCTGGCTGGCTGGCAAGTCAAACATCCAATTAAAAGGAACACGGAATGTTTACAGAGTTTAAAGGGAACCGAACAATTTAAACGAAACTGAATATAACAATTTTTACTTTGGAACAGATATAGATAAGTAGGTAATAGTACAGGTACAGGTAGTATATATAGTATAGTATATAGAGTAGAGTTGGCATGTTATTGCATTTGTTTATCATAATTTGGATGTAAGCGTGGCGGTCGGGGAGTATCACTGAGGCACATTAAATTGGATCTAAAGTTAAGAGCTGCATTTCCGATTGCTAATTTTATTGTCAATCGATTGCTAATTATATTGTCAATCGATTGATTGTTATTATCGATTAATTTTTAATCATTTTAAGCGATTTTTATATATTACTTTATAAGACTTTATCGAGATTTTTGCAACAATATGCAATTGTGCACACATGGCGTATACGTAATAATTTAGAGTTGCCATGTTGGCCCAAAGCAAATATAAAACACTTCAGGGAAAAAAGATATCAGTCAATATTTCGCCAATATTTTGTTGATAGTTTTAGCATATTATTAACTTTAGATCGATGTTGTCTCAGCGGGGTAGGAGTAGGGAATTACGGGAATTACAGGACAGGGANTTGTTATTATCGATTAATTTTTAATCATTTTAAGCGATTTTTATATATTACTTTATAAGACTTTATCGAGATTTTTGCAACAATATGCAATTGTGCACACATGGCGTATACGTAATAATTTATAAAACACTTCAGGGAAAAAAAAAATTTCAGTCAATATTTCGCCAATATTTTGTTAGTTTTAGCATATTATTAACTTTAGATCGATGTTGTCTCAGCGGGGTAGGAGTAGGGAATTACGGGAATTACAGGACAGGGACAAAGCGGGTGGTCTTCGTTAGAAGGACTTTTAGTTGCATTTCATTTTTTTTCAATATTAGGCTTGACTTGTGCAAAACACACTGTGGCAACTCAACGGACTTACCATCGTGTAGTGGATCTATCGTGTGTATCATTAGCTGTAACAGGCCGTGGCGGAACTTGGCACCGGTCTGAGTACTACCCGAGGTGCCGCCCCCGCCGCTGCTATTACCTGTGCCTGCGCCTGCGGTGCTCGACCCGGGCGGACCCGAGCGCGTCTCGCTTGCCGCACGCGATGTCACCGAGCCGCCCGGCTGGGTGGCCATCGATGTTTCCGATGAGTTGGCCGCATTACCCTGCAGTGAAGGAACGGAACAGAACGGTGGGTGGCGTGGGTGGTTTTCGGTTAAGCAGTAACGGTAACGGTAACGGTTACGGTATCGGTTAACGGTTGCGGTTACGGTAGCGGTAACGGTAACGGTTACGGTAGCGGTTATTTAAATTTTTTTGGTTTCAATTTTTTTCGATTCAATATTTTGATTTGTGGTGTAATGTTGATATAAATTCGATTTATTGTTTTGTTTGGTAATGGTAAGCATATTTCGAGAAAAAGGTGAAAAGAAGAAGAAGAAAAGTTTATTATTGCAATTTGTATAAATTTACAGTTGAGTGTAGCTTTGGTTTTATCATTGGTCGAATGTATCTGTAGCTGTGGCTGTAGTTGTTGTTGTTGTTGGTATCAGTTGTTGTTGTTGTTGTTGTTGGTGGCAGTGGTGTGTTTGTTGTTGTTGTTTGTGTGCCTTAATAACTAATCGAATCGGTAAGTGCAAGTTAGTTGCGAGCCAATATATCTGATTGGAACCAAGGAAACATCAACCCATAAAACGAAATACAATTCATGTTAAAAACAAAGAGATAATTGAAATAGGTTACCACACAACATCCAGACCAACATCGTAATACATATAGATTGCCTTTACGTATACGGACCACGTGCAATCTGATCGAATTTCTATAGCATACTCGTATGGTACAGCCTGAGAGAGTTGGCTCCCTCACAGGAAGAGAGATCTTGTCGAGCTTCAATTGTTCGACTTTATGCCAAAAGTGGATGTTGGAAAGTAGCAGAGATACGGATAGAGTTTCTGAAGGTTTTCGGTGCATCAAAATAAACAATTCGATCTGTGCAGATTTAACATTTTCATTATTTACAGAAGGAAAATAAGGTGCTAAGGACCGATCTTGGAAGTATCTTGAAAAGATCTCAAAGACCAGAGGTCTTGCTTTTCGGGGGTAGCAGGGGGAAACATATGAGTTGCATTTTACAAACCAAAAAGGATAACTTCGAGGATGAGGAACAAAACACGTATAGATGAACACTTTTCGTTTTTTGTCGTTGGATTTTTAGGTTTGTCTGTTGCGACAGTTTTGTTGATTATCTATACATACAGGCTATTTATGGCTTTTCTTTCTTTTTTCGGTTGTCTTTGTTTGGTATTTTTAAACAAAATGTACACATATTGTAAATATTTTTTTAATATATCTGTATTGATATTTGTCAAAGCGCAGTGGGAAGTTTTGTTGTATTTCATTTTGCCTTCACTATAATCAAAAAGAATAACAGATAAAACACAAAAACATTTGGAAAAACTTTGTCAGAGAACTGAAACCGAAAAGTACTTTCAATCGATGCGAATTAATTGTCAGCACATCAGCGAAGGAAGCGCAGGCAGATGAGGGGTTCGGATTGCGGTTTCGAAAACGGAATCGGTGGCTTTAACTAGGATGCAAGCAGCAACCATCTACAAGCTACGGGTATCTAACAAGCGTACGCTTAGTATGTGAGGGGAAGGTGACTAATGGCTCTAATGAATGAATGGAAACGAGATGATAATTGGCACGGCTGCTAAGCCATACAATTTGTACCATATATACTATATATCTTATTGGTGTAAATGAGTCTGATCGGACGTTGTGTCTTTCGTAACTCCTCCATTCATAAGTTGTGTTGAGCTACAGCCGAAACTGGTAACTGAAAACCCGAGCTCGAAGTTGAGCAGGTGTAGTAGGGCAAATCAAGTTCAGACCTCCTAGCCAGTGGCTCGTGCTCAGGTGAACTACCCCACCACAAGCTGATTGTAATGCAAATTAATGCCCGTCATGCTGTTGATCGGCCCGGCCAACCTCCAGCCAGTGTCTTGGGTTTTTATACCCAAACACACTCATTCGTGATTCGGACTAACTGATGCAAAGGCAAAAAACACCTGCGAAATCTAGCAAGATCTGGAATGATTTCCCCATCAAACTGCGGAGAAAGAGCTCTCTCCCCCGGCAGATTATTCACCTGGGCTTCGACCTGAACCTGCGGGCTGTCAGACAGTTCTGATTGATTTTGACGCTACAATTACCCACAATTAATGGTGGACTATCTATATTAACTGCAGTCGACGCAAAATCACGTATGAAATCACGCCAAAAGCATTTTATAATTTCGTACAAATTCATTACCAATCGAAACAACGACATAATGAATTATTTAAGCTCATGATGATTCATGCATTCATTAAGCATTGTAAATGCACAAAAATAACTTGAGGTTCAAGACTCAAGCTCGAAATTTCGCCCGTTCACCTGAGCACAGGCTGTGGCCTGCCTGCAAAATGATCTAAGAGATGTAAGTCCGCATAGCCACTCAAAGACAAACTCAAATTGTCACTCAACAGCCGGTATTTGCATGTTAAGTTGCAATCCGAATCCGATTACCAGTTCGGTTGCGAGACGGAAGAGCAGCCAATAACCTGTCGGGGAAACCTCGTCGATATATAGTTTGTTCCAAGAATCACCACACAGATTCCTGGGATTTGGCTGTGACGTAGGGGCTGCCCATATTTGTTTACGCCTCACGTTTGGGTTAGTAAACATTGAATGCTGATAAAGCTGCTCGGCTGATAACCAGATCACTCAGCTGGGGATCACTCGAGCCCCTAGCCGAGCGCAGTCGCGGCTTAGTGTTGAGACTCGGCAGCAGGCGCTGGTGTTTATTTTTATACGTCGCGTTAAGCGCGCGATCGTCACTTAGTTGCGAACCTTCACGCGAACCACATCGATCCGCCAATCGACTAGAAGACAACGCAATCTATCGAAATGTTTCAAAAACGGATTATCGAGCTCATCACGGTGCTCTTCTTCTGGCTAATCCTCGTGCCGTACATCTACAAATACTGCATGGATCAGAAGTACCTGGAGTTTGACATGAACCATTTTGTCGATTCGATTAGCAAGCAGGGCATCTTCGCGCTGATCGTTCTCATTGTCTACATCGTGGTCTATCGTGTGGTCATCTTCATGTACACGAAGATGAAACTCTTCGACCTGGAGCTATCGAACACTCTGAAAAAGGCCCACAACGATCCGGACTCCGTTTCGAAGAAGACCCACTATCAATCTGTCTCCCTTGAGAGCGTCGATGTTGTGGACAGCGCAAAGCAGAAGAAGGCTCCGCCCACGCCCAAAATGATCAGGACCATCAGTAACCCGCTGCTGATTGAAAGCGAGCTGGCCCGCATTCACATCCAGCACGAGACGAAGCCGTTGGAAGGAGGCAATCCCAGGGCGGCACCACCGGTACCAGGAAAAGGATCAACCCTGCCAAGGCTCCACACCAATGGTGTGATCATGTCGCCCAAGGTCCTGACACCCAAAATCGAAATTGTCTAAGCGCCCATGATACTCAGTTCAGTGCCCAGTGATCTGCTTTCAAAACAAGTTAATATTGTTGAAGTCACGTCTGTGCAATAATCTGAGGATAATGTCCGCATAAAGTATTAGCTACTGCCCAAAGATCGAATAGATAATCGAAAAACTACGAAATTAGTCAATCCATTCCAGTGAGCTATGAAAACCATAGCAAAACATTTTTTTGCATTCTGACGAATCTAAAATTTTTACTGCTTTATATATAATTTTGAGGTTTCCAGTAAAATGTAAAAAAATGTTGCTCGGAGTCACTTTATAAGATATTTAGCTAGCGAATGTATTTATTTATAGTAA
This sequence comes from Drosophila ironensis, assembly GCA_021223825.1. Classification (NCBI taxonomy): domain Eukaryota; kingdom Metazoa; phylum Arthropoda; class Insecta; order Diptera; family Drosophilidae; genus Drosophila; species Drosophila ironensis. The sequence continues at coordinate 1,797,582 of JAJJHQ010004318.1, read as the reverse complement.
CAAGACTGCAAATGTCACTTGTGTACTTATCGAATAGGCAAAAAACAAAATGTCTATCCTTATATTTATAAGTTTAAAACAACGAAATACAAAAATGAACAAGTAAATAAATACAAATTTATTACTATAATAAAAAATTTGTTTCTTTCTATGCTTAACTTGTGTCATCACTGTGCACTCTGCAGAAAAAAACAGCTACAAAAACGGCTATGCGTAATGCTTGATTGATTTATAAATAACAGATTGATATAAACATTTCTTGTTGATGAGTTGGCATCCCCCGACGAAAAGCATTTATATAGTAACTGACCAAGATTTTGAGGTAGCGAGTTCAATGCACACGCTTTCGGAAACAGTCATAAAATAAAAGAGTTCGATTGCTCATTTGAATAATATTTGTACCCCTAAGAAGTGGCTGGCTCCAAATATGGTTACAAGATACTATACTGATTGGTGTAATAAGAACCCCTAAGCTATTCAAGACAGAATTACGAAATCAATTATGTAAAATGAATGACATATATTAGACGTAGCAAGCAGCAACTGCCGATATTAAATCAAGTTCTACGCATGCGTACATAAGCCGAAATCGTTTCGCCACTCATTATATCACATTCAAAACTTAAGCCTTGTGTGCAAAGTGTCCGTTTGGGGCTAAAGAGGACATGCAGAGTTATATTCGGAAGGAGTGTTAGGATGTGTGTATGCTAGTGTAATTGTTGTGTGAAAATGTGGCTGTGAGTGGGCGTGTTTGGTGGGCGTGGTTGAAGATTTACACAAATCGAAAGAAGCATAGCAAATGAATCTTTTTGCTAACAAATCGTTTGGAAGCTAAGTATTAAAAAATAAACTCAAGGACGAACTAGTGAGTAAGAGAAGAGTACTTCGATAGCATAAAAAATATTATAATAAATAGAGCTTGAAGGTGGGGCGCATCGGAAAATAGCCAGTTAGAATGCGCTTTCTTTGAAATTTGTCGTATTATCACAGCAAAAAACACTGCATTCCAGGGACTTCAAGGCCAATGTTTTCAAATCCATATAATAAAAATTTCTTTTTCAGCTCTGTGATCTCAGAATTCAATTAGCGTTAGAGGATATTATTGAAACGGTATTTAAAGAATTTGAAACCGGTTGATCTTACGTTTCAGCAGGTATTTGTATAATAAACAAGCCCCTATGGTATATATTGTAGTATTTTAGTAGAAGCTCTCAGCTTTAAACCGGTTTTCGCAGGGTAAAAAACACTTAAAGATGGGTCTAGAAACGCCTTACAATACAAAGTGGGTGAGTTGTCCAATTACGAACTCAAATGAAACTACCACAAGAGTAGGTCAAGGCGATCTGTCACAGATCTGGGGTCGCTTTCAGTATTTCCTGGACCTGTTTTCAGGTGAAATTTTGAGTGGAACCGAGGATGTCTTGAGTGACTGTCATCAGATCTCTGTCGTGGCTTTCAATGCCAAAGTGCTGCAGCAAAATATCTTAGTCATTGACATGTTTCATCGCCAGTTGCTGCAACAGCGGCCCTTAGTCACAGCGATTTAGCACCTGCTAACTGGTTAAAGTCCGGCACGCGCCAAATGCTCGCATGGAACTGAGATTGAGATTGGGAATGTGAATGTGGATATTAAAATGGCGATGGTGATGAAAATGGCGATGGCAATGGCGATGGCGATTGGGTGGTTATGTGGAAAAAACATACACAAAACGAAAATCAAAAACGAAATTTCGTTCCTGGCAAAGGATCTTCGTTTTCGTTTTAACTTTGATTCTTTTCATTCATTTTTGGGCACATCAAAATTTTGGCTTTCAATTTCGCTTTCTCTTTTACGACTTTCTTGATTTACGTTTTTTGTAATTTTCGTTCTTCGTTTAAATTTAATCAAAAAGTTTGATTTGGAACTCTAAAAGCTTTAGTTTTCAATTAAGAATATTTCGAGATAGAGAGAGAGAGATTTTGTTTGAATTTTTATTTTTTGATTGATTGATTTGATTTAATTGAATTGAATTGATTGAATTGAATTGATTTTGTTGCAAAAAAACTTCCCAACTACTTACTGCTGGCATAAGTTGATCTGTACTTCTGACGCGAGTCACCTTGTTTTTGGTAATCATCTTCTTGACGCACTGCTCCACCTGAACGTTCCACTTCATGAAGGTCACGTAGGCGATGTAGATGGTGAACAGGATCAGTGCCTCCCACCAGAAGATGCGGTTGTCCCGGAAGAAGTAGATCAGCACCAGCAGGCTGATGCTGTAGAACGAGCAGTCCCGGAACAGGGGCCACCAGGTGAGCGACAGCACCGTCTTCGAGAAGAGCGCGCACATGCCGATCACAAACAGGATGTTGAACACGGCGGAGCCAACGATCGTACCAATGCCCACGTCGTCGAACGACACGAAAACGCCAATCACACTGGTGAAGAGCTCGGGGGCACTGCCACCCGCCGCCATAAACGTCGCGCCGGCCACATCGTCCGTGATGCCGAGCTTTTCAATGATAACGTCAAGGGAAGGCACGAAGAATTCATCGCAGACAATGGCCAGCGCCACAAACATATATATCACCCCAATGATGTGCAGGATGACAGCGCCGTTCTCAAGCTGTTCTTTCGTGAATAGATCTTTCGGGAATAGTGGCGTTTTCGTGGTGGTCGAGTTATCGTTGTGCGTGTCTGCAAGAAATCACCAAAAAGAGGATAACGAATCAGTCATGTTAATCAAAGCTTAGGTAATTTCATTTAAAAATCTATATAGTCGATACAATCGATTTAATCGATATCTTCATCGATATTTTGAGTCAATTCAGATATTTTATAACCTGCTCACATTTAATTAACATACTCCGGTATTGCATAAATACGAGTAATATACCAAAGCTATTGAAGTGAATAAATGTGGAAGAATAGAAACATATTGGCAAAAACTACACTTTTTCTTGTTTATTCTAAACAATTATTCCACTGATTTAATGATTTGCCTATTCTGAATGAGTGTCTGTAGTCTGGTTTTGCGAAGTTTTAATTGAGTTCAATTGCACAGTCGAGTTTTTTCACAAGCTAAGCTTTGAAAGAAATCTAATTCATTTTACAAACCCAAATATTTACTTACTTTAGATTCGGAACAGTGCACATATTCACATCATTTATTGCTTTCTTGAATACATTTTTCAGCACCCTTAATTGGCATTACAATGAATTCAATTAACAGCATCTTTTCACCTTTCAGACCATCCTCTTAAATGCGCCCATTAAGTGTCATAAAATATTCAGGGGAAACAGACCTTTTCGAAGTCATTTTCACATAATGAACACACAAAAGTTGGTGCAAATTCGTCATCTTCCGAATGCCATCCTGACCTTTAGAACACTACCTGTCTCTGTGACTAGCATCTCTATCTGTGATTCCGACTATCCATCCCCAATTAGACATCCTCAATTAAGTGGCTCGACCTTTTGGTAAACGCTGCCAGAATTCCCTTGTCGCGTTCGGCGGCTTTGTTGCGCGATTTTCATGGCAATTATTTTGTAAATTATGCAGCGCGTTTTGCAACAATTAACAAATTGCACTTATTTGCTTCTGACTTCGCCGTCGCTGAGAATTGTGATGATGTTGGGGGTAAATGTTTTTAATGTAAATGTTTAACAATCATTTGCACTGTGAGCAATCAGTGTGGCGCGTGTGCCGAGCAAATAATTAACGCGCCGATAATTCCCATCGGGTCTCAATCGCTGTTGCACTGATTCATGTCATTCACTTCACTCTAATAAGTCATCTACCAGTATGTTATGTTCGTTTCCAGCTTTTGCAATCGCAAGTGCTACAGAAGTCGTCTGACTTATATCTTCTGAGCGGTGTATTTATCATATTTCAAGGGCATCAAAACGAAGGGGAGGCTTGGCTTCACCGAGAAAATTACTTTGCTGATGTATGAAAATATTTAAACTTTAGTGTACGGTGGGCTCTCAACAAATTTTTAATTGCAAATCTTGTAAAGAAGGATTGCAAGGAACTTGGGTTTAAATCAATATTTGTTTGAAGCCTAAACATGAGCTTTCACCTTCCTCTTCTGGTCTCTGGAAACATCCAAATTGACCTTGTTTTGGATTTGTAATGTCAAATAAATTTCGAATTAGTTTGCAATAAATTAATCATGAATTTTTGCTCGTGTAGAGTGGGCAGGTAAATAGGCTTATAGGGTTGACTCAGACAGACAGAATATCCGACAGACGACAAAGAAATTTGATGCAAAACCGGTTGGCGACTGTCGGACTCACTGACAATTTGCATGCAGGTAACGGACCCACCGCCGCCACTCCCACTCGAACCCACCCACCGATCCACCCACCAACCCACCTAGTCGTGGGGGCGGCTGGCGTGAGCCACAAATTAACGATTCTTATGAATCACTAGGCAAATGCTTAACCTGTGACGACGTCCCTCGCAGTCGATTGGAGTCAACAGCTTTGCGGTGTTAAAGGGGGTTTATTTGGGAGGACGGGAGGGCATCCCCCCCGGCTTAACACTCGATTTGAAGCGGACAAGCGGCTTATCGAACTGGATCATCGGGTCTCGGGTGGCAGTCAATTGCAAAAGGGCCTGCAGTTTTACGACTTGGTCAATGGGCTGCGAAAGCAATCGGGTGACAGAGTGACAAGCACAAGCCCAGCTGCCACAGCGTGCAATTAAGATGTACAAGTTGAGGCAAAGGTGTATTCCAGCAGAACGTGATTGGGAAGTGCTTAAAATTATAAATATAGTTCATCTTTATCATGTACAAGATTTAAAGTCGTTGCTCTGCTGACCTTATCTTGGGTTTTATTTAAAGAACATGAACTAATGAATCACAATTAAGTCCGTTTCTTATCAAAGTTAAGGCTTTTGTTCCGCAGCCCGAAGATAAAATCCCTGGATTACTCATACAAATTAGTAGTAAATTCATAAACATGACAATTCCTAAGCATATGCATTTATAAAAACGAATGTTTAGTGAATAAATCTATCGACTTGATGACGCCATCAAATAAAGCCAAAACTGACAATGGCTTCTATGGCACGGGCCCCTCAAAACGCGGAGTTGGTCATCAAATTGGCTAGGGGAGCACTTGATGAAGGTAACCAAATAATGACTATTAAATATTGTTTATTATTTACTGTATCTGATTATTTATTGCGAGTGCCTCGTGTGGGCGTCGTCTGCCGCGCTGGCTGCCCCGGACTCTCTGAAGGAAACCGCAGAAAACCTGGGCCGAGGGGCTGCGGTCCGGGGGGAAACCAGTTCGAAGTGCCGCGATCGAAATGGCACAACAATTTGACTAAGCGATTGCAGCGTGTGAGCTCAGAAAGTATCTGGAGAGCGAATGTGAGCAAGAGGTGGCAGTTTGGTCACGAGCGAAGATACTACTTGGCAATTATCAACGCGCGACGTGTGTGCGGAGCCAAGTTGGAGTCTAAAAAACCTTCGTTAGCAGATAATGTATCTCTTAAGATTTTTGTTATAATAAAGAATTTCAAGGAAGACCTAATACCTTTATTGTAATCTCTGTATAATTACTAATAACTAATATTGCCAGATGGTTGGATATCACACAAGTGACACACGAATATTTACGTTCTTGTACATATTGAATTCTTGTTGATATTAGGCAAGACCTCTCCCTCATTTGTTGTAATGCCCGAAGTAAAGACAATATTAAGCCAAGATTTGGGTCACGAAATGCTTCCGGCCAATCAAGATGATCAATTTCTTAGTTGGCACTTCCGAGACGCCGTCGCTCACGGCCCCATCCCAAGCCGAATCGCACACATGCTCGGAGCTGGACGTGATATGCGTCATGTGGCTGAGAAACGCGCTCTGCTTGCGGAGCGGCGAACAAAGCCGCAACAGAACTGCGTTCGCAATCAGTTTGCAAGTGGCACCCGATCCATCCAGATGGCCGCAGCAGTCAGTCAGAGTTTCGGCCTCCAGGAGGAGGTCTTCGTCAGCCGGGCCACCATACAGCTGCAGATGCCACCACGTGCCCGCATCTACGAGTGGCACACTCAGGTGGTGGGTGCACCCGCGAGCACACCCACAACCACATCGCCGGAGACCGAATGCGTGCGAGAGAGGGCCCCGGGGGCAACGGAGACGGCCACGCCCAAGGGCAATTACTATACGCCCCCGAGGATTTTGGGCACGGAGGCGAAGGCCAAGAATCTGCCGCAGACGCTGGGTAACTTTTTCGAGGCGGAGCGGTACGCCAGCGCCTGGAATCGCGTGACCGAGTAGTCAGCCGGAGGCATCCTACATCCCAGGGCCTAATCGATTAACCCATTAGGGCCGGCAGAGCTGCAGGAGAGTGAAATTCCATTCCGTTGCCAAAATTCCAATTCATGTCCCAAAATTGCTTACTGCGAATGGGCGTGGGGGAAATAAACGCAAAAAATAATGCTCTATAGGCGATAATCCGAGCAAATATAGTATATATAAGTGTGTATTTTTACATAGTGTAGAACATAAGAATCCCATGAATATTTATGTGCCCACCCAGCCCTCACTTTTATGCCTGATAATGCAATAAAAGTATTATTTGATAGATAAAGCGAAATTCTTCGGCCTCCCCCCTCCCCCCTGCCAAGGAGACTCCCCCAAGGGGTTAAACTTCATTAGGAGCCGATAAGAAGGGCCAAATGACCTGGGGACCCGGACCCGGGGATTTCCGAGGGTTTGCTTTACCCGCTTCTGATTTTGCTTCTGCTACGTCATCAGTGTGCATAAATCACGTCTGAACAAACGCACGAAAATTACAGGAACCAGAGGAAACTAGGAGCGAAAGTCAAAGAAAATCGCACGCCTGGCCGGAAGTTCATTATGGTGGCTCGTAGCGGCCAAAGCGGAAGTGGAAACCACTACATGCATGGGTTTTTTCACGCTCTCCGCTTCGGACAGGAACGCGGGCAAGGTTTCGGACTCGGACTTGGATCGACCTGCTGCCAAGCATGGTCTGTACGAGTAGTACCCTGAAAGCAGCTGCTAATTTATCAGAGAGACAGCGCTCTGTGGCACAAACGAAACGCTCCGAAACGCCATGAAACGTTTCGAAAAGCCCCAGAGTTTCAAGGTGGCTGGCAAATCGATTAGCCAGCCAAACAGCCAAAATCAGACCAAGTCAAACGTGCAATGCACATGCAAGCCACACCGAGTGGAAAAAGTAAAGCTGCACTGCCCAAAAATGGTTGAGATGAATTGGGAAGTGAATATTGAAACCAGCTTGAAAAGAAGAAACGATTAAGCTTTATTTTGGACGCATTTGCATATAAAAGCAAATACATATTTGGGCAATTCAGTGCCTCAGTTAAAGGTTTTCGCAAAATTAGGAGAAATAAACAACAGAATAAAATCATTCTATATGTGCTGGCATTTTTCATCCTCTTGCTATTGAGGCTCAATGTTTTAATACCTACATTTCAAGCCGTTTTCTCTGTGCAGGCAGGGTTGTCAAGTGGCTGTTGAATCAATGCAGGCTGCGAGAAGAGCCTCGCTCGTCCTGGCGCAGTGTGCTCAATAAACAGTGCTGGTGGATAGGGGATTGGGGGAAGGGATGGGGGGCCTGTACCGAGAATGGGGAATAGGGTACTTAAGGATTGTCATAGAGGCTTTATCACGGCTATGAACAGCTGTCAATGAAGGTTGCTCGACAGGCAGCAGTCCTTGCCACCTCCGAAAGTTACGGCGGCCATAACTTGGCACAGTTTTCGGGAGGCTCCCAAAGCACACTCCGGCACACATGAGTGGGCCGCATTTTAGCTAATCAAAAGCCGCTCTATCCCCAGGGCAATCCTGGTGTGGACCAAGCCCAAAAGTGGGAAACATTATAATGCCTGTTCTGCTCTGTTTTTGCCCTATGGCATGTGCTTGACCCAATTCCGAAAGGAATGAGGAAAACCTTGCTCTTTAATGGGAAATGTTTCTTAAACTAATTTTCGCATTTATGAATTTATGGCTGTCATTGTGCAAGAATGTTGTGGCACCGCTTAAAATTACGAAAAGTTTGTTGTCAAAGTTCACGAAAATCTTCTTAAACCAAATTATACGCTGTTTTTGCATTCCGCCCGAATTACGTACTTGAAATTTAAGCACCATGTGAATATGAGGTTGTATATTCTAGTACATACTCAAATATACTCGTATATGCTGGTTGATGGTGACGCCGAGCAATGAAAAATTCCGGAAAGTGAAACCCATACGGTTATGAGTCAGCAGCAAAGGTTTTTCAAAGCCAAATTATAATGCAAGCGGTTATTAAACGAGATGATTTAGTTTGACGTAGAAATGAAACCGATTCTCTTATTCCTGAGACCTTTTCAATTTGCATACATTACCTAAAACCAAATAAGTCAAATAACCCCCAAATGCGGGAAAGCTTTAGTTTTGAGAATATGTAAATACTTAAGCAACATAAATCATAGGCCTATTAGCCACAATTGGCACCTCCACCGCAATTTAATCAAATTTATGGCAGACATAATCTAATTATTTGTTTTCGGCTGTCTTCGCTCAAAACTGATGCCTATCTTTTACTAATTTGTTTTATATTTGCTTTGGAACTGTTAAAACTACTCATAAACTTGATGGCAGCTTTCGATGCCAATAAATTTGCATAATAAAGCAAACAGAATTCAGTTTGTTTTCATTTCGAATCGCTGGCTGGCGGTGAGCATGATTTGTTTGCGTTGGGGAATGGCACTCGACTACAAATTGCAGTCGGTCCGGTTTTTTGATTTGTTAGTGGAATAGATGGATTTAAACCGCACGGATCGGATGAATCACGGCGATAACGGGTGTATGAGTTACCCGATCAAATTGCCATCCACCTGTAAGCGAAAACCCTCGGGCACCCGTAAACATGATTCATTAACCAGCGTAAACGGGGGGGGGATATAAAAAAACCCAAAAATCCTGAGGATCTTGCGGTTGTGAGTCATCCAAAGCCGATTTGCAGTTGCATTAAATTAATGCCGAATCACGGCCAGCCAGACAGCACGGTAGGGTAATTAGTGGCCACAAGAAATGGAAGGACACGAGGCCAGGAAGCGCGCTGTGTGGGCGGACCGAGCGGAATGCCAATAATTAAAAAGACGGCCAAATGTTGTCATTTCAGACGGCCCCCAGCCCGCCCAAAACACAAATAAAAACGACAAAAAAAAAACAAGCAAGCAAGCAGCAAAAAAAAACATAAAACCACCGAGAAACGAAAACTGAAAATGCTGGGTGGCAGGAAGTCCTTTCCTTCCTGCTTTCCTTCCCGCCCACAACCCGCCGGCTGTACAGCGTGTTTTCATCGTCGTCTCTCGTGGCTTTTAGCATGCAACTCACACGTCCTTGCCAGGACGCTTTTGTTGCTATTCGAATGGCTTTGGCTTTGGCTTTTGCTGTTGCTGTTGTTGCCGCTGTTGTTGGCATTTTGATTTATCGATTTAAATTTGTGTTTAAGGCGCTCGCTCGGTGCGTGCTTGGGCCGCTTTCTTTTCTTTTCGCCACTGACTTTTTTCGTCTCGGTGTCCCAGGCGTTTCCCAACTCGTTTTCCCCTGGGTTTTTCGCTTTCGTCCTTTGTGTGTTTTGTTTTCCTTTTCGATCAGCATCGGCATCGGTTTCTGCTCCTGCTTCTGTTTCTGTTTCTGTCTCTGTTTTTGTTTTTCTCAATCATTTTTCAAAATGTTTGCATACACACACACATGACCGCCCGCCCGCCCCGCGTATGTATGTACAGGGCACACCAAGTTTTTGGCCGCCTGCCGTTTAGGTCGAGGTCTTTACTTAACTTTATGTTCTCGTTCCATTCGCTTTTTTCAGGGTCTGCACCACCTACCGCCCATCGCCCACAGCCCACCGCCCACAAACGACAAACGCCGACGTTGAGAGCCTGAAACGTCGTTAACAGCCACGTTTGCGTGCGGCTCCCACGAATGCATACTTATACCATATTTCACCCAAGAGCACACGGCCGGGTGTGTGTTTGGGTGGATTTTTGTTGTTATTATACGAGGAGAGCGCGCTCGCAATTTGGGTCGATGGTAAAATAGAAAAGCCAAAAGCAAGGAAAACACACATACACACACTCCTCCAGCTTTTCTCTATATATATACAAATATATATAAAATTTCGAACAAAGGTCGCTGAGGAGGAGACCAGTGCACATGGAGGTGGCAGCAGTAGTAGATTGTGTGTTGTGTGTAGTGTGTAGTGTGTAGTGGGCACGACATATACATATACATACGAGGGTGACCTGTACATGCTGTACTCGCACTCAGCTGAGTTATATGCCCGCTCTGTCTGCAGTATGTGCGGGTTTTTCATCTTTTTTTTCGTGAATTTTTCCCGCTGGTTTCATGTTAATTGCTCGTAGCCTGTCGCTTGTTCCAGCAATCTGCGTTAATTTTAAAGCTTGATTTACACACAACAAGCTATGGCGGTGGGGTGTTGTACAACTGCAACTGCAGTTTGCAGGACACGTTTCGGGCTTTGAGTAGTTTTGTGTGTCACGAGCAGCGATTGCTATTCCGATTCGGTGGGTTTTTATATTTGTGCTGAGGGTAATGGGTAAACAGCAGTGGCAGGATTGGATGGGATTTGCCGGGGCCAGCTCAACGCCACCAGCTACTGACATCATCCACATCCACATCCACATCCTATTCCTGTTCCCACTTCTGTTCCCATCTTTGTCGACTGCGGAGATTCGTTTGTGTTGACATCACCATCCTCCTGCGCCCGAGCAAACACAAAAGAGGCAATCCTAGTCGATCACTGCAGCTTTCGGTTTGTTTTTCCGGGCGGCTTCTTTGTGTGGGGAAAAAAAGACAGGTCAGACAGACAGGCAGGAGGGTTGGGATGGAACGCTGGAACGGGGAACGGTGGCAACCTGCGCGGCTCAGTTGAGTCATTAAAATGAGAAATGGTTCCTGGGGCAGTGTGTGCAATGTTGGGTTTAATTGTTGGCCAAAATGTGACTGGCCCGTTCGCGGGAGCCGAGCCACAAGCCCGCAGAATCCGGGCCAAAAGGTAAAGGTTGTGAAGGTGCAGCTGCTTGACTTTCGCTGAGGCAGCACAAAAAATATCCTCGCATTCGTGTTCGCAGTCGCAGGCGTACTCGTGCTTGCACTTGTACTTGTACCATATATTTTTGCACATATGTCCGGGGCTGCATTAACACACAAGTGCACAGGACCTTCTGTGAAAAATAATTCATCGGCCAACTACAGACAGTTGTTTCATTATGTTCATTTTCAGCCGCTTATGCTGCGGCCGTGATAATTTATGTTCGCCACATTACGTATACGCAGCGTATATATGAGTATTGCGGGGAATCGCTGTGGTTGCTTCGCCTCAATGTCGACCACTTCAACGTTACGTATACGCAATGTAAGCACATAAATATCGCTCATACGCAATGTGGTTGGAAATTAATCTCCCTAGAGGTTGTGTGCGGGCAACTTTTTGTCCTGAAGTTTCAATCAGGTTCTCAAAGGCTTTCATGCATCCGCTTTCATTAAAAGTAGTTTCTCAATAGTGGTTAAAGGGTGTGAAATGGAATGTGTAACATTGCGTATACGCAATGTAAGCGCCACATAAAGATAACATTATTTGATTTTAAATTTCCATCATATTTCTGAGGTCGGCTAAAGCAAAAATACACCGACAACATGTAGTTTTCGTTTTAAAATTGCATCCTAGATTTAAGATCTTTGCTTAAATTATCAGGTAGATTACGTATACGCCTGGTGTTCTGGCCTGGATAAGCATGCCATTCCCCTGCAGAACATTCGCCTGGTGTCGAGCGCTGTCATTTTATTTGCCATCTGCGAGCCCACACTCGGGGCCAACTCGTCGATGGCCCAGATTCAATTTGTCTTCGGTGAAAAGTTTGCCGTGGAACCAGCCACTCCCTGCGGCCTCCCAAGCCCGAAAAACCCATTGGATGGCTCATTTAAATACGAATGCCATTAGTCAGGCTCCCGCTCCCACGCCCGCACCCACATACGAAATTCCACACGTGTGCCGGATGATGATGGGTTAAGGGATGTGGGTGTATCTACGAGGGACATGAGGTACTCACCATTGATACCACGTTGATTGGCCGCATTATCCTCGTCGGAGCCGGGGACTGCATTGGAGCCGAGCTGGTCCTGCTCGAGATCCTGATCCTCCTCCAGGCCGAACATCTGCTCCCCGGACTGGTAGGGATACAGCAGCTCGGCCTCGTCGAGCGCCTCGTTGGACGATGGCTGCGGCAGCACGTCGTTGTGGTTCTGGTTTTGGTTCGGGCTGTTGCTGTTGCCGCCGAAGTGCTGTTTCGCTGGCTTGGGCTTGGCCGCGTCCCCGAAACCGAATCCCTGGCTGGTCACCAGGCAGGTGACCAGCAGGAGGCTGTACATCGGCAGGCGGAGGCGGAGGCAGCGACTGCGGATCGCTGGCGGGGGCAAGGACAGCTGCTCCCCTGAGGCACCACGAGATGTTGCAGGCGTAGCCGTTGTCGCTAGTCTGCTTCTTGTCTTTGCTTTCGTTATTGTTGTTGCTGATATCGTTTTTAATGTTAATAATACTAAGCGCTTGAAAATATTTACACACTCGTCCAGTAACGTAGCTTGTTGGTGTTGTTCGGGTTGCTCCACTAAGGCAAGCGGGGCGTGGCCTCGTAGGCGCCCCCTTCGGCGGCGACTGTTGAAGTCTATCGTTGTACAGCTGCTGCTGCTGCTGCCGCTGCAGTTGATGCTGCAGCTCACGGGCAACATTTTGCTCTGACACCGAATTGCGCTGCTCCTTGTTGCTGTTCCAGTTGCAGTTGTAGTTGCTTCTAAGGCTCCATGATCTTTAGCTGCGATCCTTTGATCCAGCCCGGACTCTTCCGCTTTGGTTGTTGCCGCTAACTTTGCTGGTTGCTGCCTCTGCTGCTGCTGCTGTTTGCTGCATGTTGTTGGCTGCAACATTGGACCCGTTGGAAATTTTGTTGTTTTTTGTTTGTTTTGTTTTAGTTTGGTGTTGTTGTTTCACTTGCAAAACCGCTTGTTGTCGTTGTATGCTTTTGATTTAACTGAGTTTGGTTTGTCGAGTGCTTCTGCTTGCCTCCGCTTATATCACACGAACATCATACATATTTTATATATATATACACACTATACATAAATAACAATTAACGCGGAACGGAGCGCCCGCGAAAACAGAGACGGAGCGGATCGGAGAAATCGGGAGGGGATGGGTAGCGCGGATTCAGGATAATAGCGAAAGCGTGAGCGTTTCCCGTAAGTCTGTTACCGCTGCTGCCACTTCCGCTGCTGCTGCTTCTGCTGCTCCTGCTGCTGCTCCTGCTGCCGTAGACATCAAAAGCCGCAGAATTTCCATTTCCACGAGGAGCCCTATTTTCTCAGCCTGTCCTGACTTTTCACACCCACCTTCGCTCTTTATTTGTTTTCCTGGCGTTTTTCACGGCTTTTTGCTACTGCTGCTGCGCTTTCTGCTGCTGCTGCTGCTGCTTGTGCTGCCAATGCTGCGGCTGCTAGTCCTGGCCATTTGTCTGACGTTTTTCCGCCGTCGTTTTCTCCGTTCCGGTGATTCGCGGTGTGAGTGCTCGAGTGTGGAAAAGTTTCCCTGAGTGGCCAGCTTTATGGAGGAGCTGGCTCCGGTGCTGGGCGACGATACGACAGCACGCTGCGCACTCCGAGGGGCTTGTGAGCGCGCCCGCTGCCTGCTGCCTGCTGCCTGGCCAGGAGCCTGTGAACTGGAAAGCCGAACGGCGGGTCCGAGTTCGGAAATCCGAGCAGGATGCGAGCCTGGAAGCTCTCGTCCCTCTCGCTTTTTGCCCAAGAGAAGGAGAACTGCTGCGCCTGCGTCGCTTTTGTTTACATTTTCGAAGGCTTCACTTGACTCGGCTCTTGAGGCTCAAAGGATAACAGGCTGTGGAGAGAACAGGCGTTTAGATTAGTCAAAGAAACTTTGGGCTTTCCTCAAACATTTATTGTACTCTATTTTGCGGGGATTAGTAGCCAAAATTTGAGTCTTTATAAATAGGCAAGTATAGTATGTTTTAGCCTGATACTAATGTTGTAGAGTTAACAAAACGGATAACTTACTTAAGTTTATTGCACTATAACCTTCTATATTCATTGTTGTGTGTTTTACAAAGCTTTTAATACATTCGTGCTTTTGAATACAACTACTAGGAGCTTTAATTTATAAAATAAAATGTTTAAACTCTTTAAAATTCCTATACATGTTTTAGGAATATACAGGAACAAAAAAAA